>JADLZN010000691.1:0-131619 GCA_018155175.1 Sinocyclocheilus anophthalmus | reverse complement strand
TGACAGAAAAACACAGAATTGTTGTCATTTTTGCAGATTTATTAAAAAAGACATGGTCTTTATCACATGGTCCTAAGTATTTAGACCTTTTGCTGTGACACTCATATATTTACTCAGGTGCTGTCTATTTCTTCTGATTATCCTTGAGATGGTTCTACACCTTCCTTTGAGTCCAGCTGTGGTTTGATTTATACTGATTGGACTTGATTAGGAAAGCCACACACCTGGCTATATAAGACCTTACAGCTCACAGTGCATGTCAGAGCAAATGCGAATCATGAGGTCCAAAGGAACTGCCTGAAGAGCTCAGAGACCGAATTGTGGCAAGGCACAGGTCTGGGCAAGGTTACAAAAAAATTTCTGCTGCACTTAAGGTTCCTAGAGCACAGTGGCCTCCATAATAATTAAATGGAAGATGTTTGGGACGACCAAAACCCTTCCTAGAGCTGTCCGTCCGGCCAAACTGAGCAATCGGGGAGAAGAGCCTTGGTGAGAGAGGTAAAGAAGAACCCAAAGATCACTGTGGCTGACCTCCAGAGATGCAGTCGGGAGATGGGAGAAAGTTGTAGAAAGTCAACATCACTGCAGCCCTCCACCAGTCGGGGCTTATGGCAGAGTGGCCCGACGGAAGCATCTCCTCTCCTCAGTGCAAGACACATGAACGCCCGCATGGAGTTTGCTAAAAAAACACATGAAGGACTCCAAGATGGTGAGAAATAAGATTACCTGGTCTGATGAAACCAAGATAGAACTTTTTTTTTGGGCCCCCCCCCCCTTAATTCTAAGCGGTATGTGTGTAGAAAACCAGGTACTGCTCATCACCTGTCCAATACAGTACCAACAGTGAAGCATGGTGGTGGCAGATCATGCTGTGGGGGTGTTTTTCAGCTGCAGGGACAGGACGACTGGTGCAATCGAGGGAAAGATGAATGCGGTCAAATACAGGGATATCCTGGACGAAAACCTACACCAGAGTGCTCAGGACCTCAGACTCGCCCGAAGGTTTACCTTCCAACAAGACAAATACCCTAAGCACACAGCTAAAATAACGAAGGAGTGGCTTCACAACATCTCTGTGACTGTTCTTGAATGGCCCAGCTAGAGCCCTGGCTTAAACCCAATTGAGCATATCTGGAGAGACCTAAAAATGGCTTTCCACCAATGTTTACCATCCAACCTGGCAGAACTGGAGAGGATCTGCAAGGAGGAATGCAGAGGATCCCCAAATCCAGGTGTGAAAAACTTGTTGCATCTATCCCAAAAAGACTCAGGCTGTATTAGATCAAAAGGGTGCTTCTACTAAATACTGAGCAAAGGTCTGAATACTTAGGACCATGTGATATTTCAGTTTTTCTTTAATAAATCTCCAAAAATGTCAACAATTCTGTGTTTCTGTCAATATGGGGTGCTGTGGTGTACATGAGGAAAAAAAAAAAAAACAAAAAAACAAAGATGAACTTAAAATGAGTTTAGCAAATGGCGCCAATATAACAAAGAGTGAAAAATTTAAGGGGGTCTGAATACTTGCCGTACCCACTGTATATATATCTATGTGTGTGTGTATAGGGGTATCTATATATAGGTATGTCTCTATATGGTGTTATATGTATGGTCTATATTGTGATAGGCTAGGTCTATATATATGTTATGATATATGTATATATATATAATATATGTGTATATGGATTATGTGTAATATTAATAGAAACATAAATATGTGTGTATAATATATATATATATATATATATATATCTATATATCTATATATATATGTTGTATATATATGGGTATATATATAGGTGTGTACATATCGAATATTATATATATATATTATATATGTGTGTGTGTGTTTATGTAGTGTATGTATTGTGTGTGTGTGTATGTATATGTATATAGTCAACATTTGTGTGTGTATGTATATGTATATATATATATATATATATATATATATATTATATATATATCTCACACACACACACACACACACACACACACACCAGTTAACAGCTACTATAAATGAATAAACAAAAACTTTTATTTCTGTATGGGATTTTATTTTGTCATTTGACAGCACTAATTAAAAAAATTATTAAAAGGGCACAACAGTTATTGAAAATGGTTTCAACTGTTTTTATACTGCATTTTTGACAAAAAAATGCAGACTTTGTGAGGTAAGAGGGACTGTCAAAAACACTTTTAAAAAATATTACCAGCCCCTGAATTTTGAAAGGTAGTCTAAAAAAATATTGATGCAATTCCCTGTGCAGTACCAATGCAATATCATAAGAACAATATCCATATATGATTGCGTTGGCAGTCTGTTAGAATGCGTCTGTCTGATAAAATAAAGTTGAAAGCACATGTTTAGCCTGGACTCGACATAAGTTTATTGATGTGCAGTTGAGTTTGTTTTATCTGCTGTTGTCTGTTTTTCCGTTTCACGCTGCGGTGGACTATGGGAGGGGGTCGTTTTCGGTTCTCTTCACCTCTTTCTCTTCCTCACCCCCCTCCCTGTTTCAGGATCAGGGTGGAGTGCCATTTCCTCCCTCTGTTTCCCAGGCCTCGCCCCCCTCTGTTTTCCAAGGCAATCTGAATCTCTCACTGCCATTAATGCACAGCCTTTCGTTCTTTAAACACCTCACTCCCGGCACTTAAAGTGACATCTTTAGCTCCACGGCAAGCCCTGTCTTCTGGATCAGTTTCCTACTAGTTCACTTATCTCGCCGCTATTATTAATGTCTGATCCATTAAGGTCTGATATCTTGACTCAGGCTGCTCACGCTCAAGTTTATTGCAGCTGAATGGTATCTGCGTAACACATTTGTCTGTTTTCTCACCGAACTCAGTGGATGTGCGTCATTCGCTGATTGTCTTTCCAAAGGCTGGGACTCTTCACCGGCTGTGCTTTTAGGATCTGATCATGGATTTGTGGTCGACTGCTGGTGTTTCGTAGCTGTCTACGGGAGCAGCTCTTTTCAGGTGTTTCCCTTTGTGAGACATTCTGGCTTTTACACTTCTTATGTACTCAAGAAACTGGAAGTCCTCACACTTTAGAGTTGCGACACTCCGTTCCTCAGACTCTGTCTTCCATCTGAACTATTGGATATATGGTTGGTTTTAGATCTTATTGTGCTCTAGGACTATCGCTTTTCCATTCGTACTCCTACTTCAGCATTTTCTCTTACGTTCTTCTTGATTTGGAGACGCCAAACAGGAAAGGAAGTAGACGCTTGTATGGCTTGCTGCTTTCAAACAAGTTGCCATGGCAGCTGTAGTCCAGGTAGGCTGATGCATCCACACACTAAAATGTAGTAATGGGGGACACCGTATTAGTGTTTAAATAAGGAGCAATTTGGACCTGCTTGTTGAGCTTTATGAGTCTTTGTTGTCTGTTTTGCCTTCTCTTCTCTGAATTTTTCACTCTGTTGATTTGTGGGTTGCAGGTGTTGGTTGCTTATATTTACTTATTTTACACAAAGCATAGGTCTCACAGGGCATCCTGTGTTTACTGGGCTTTGTTAAAGGGTCATGAAACCCCAGACTAATTTTTCTGAGATTTTAGCAGAGGTGTTTGTGTTGCACATCAAAGAAGACAATGTTGGCATCCAATATTTTTAACTGTTGGAGAAAACTGGTTAAATTTAAGCTTTTTTTGCGCTATTTTCATATTCCGGGTTTAAAATCGACATTGTGTTGACGTCACAATTTGTGACGTTGCAATGGACTAATAGTGCATCGATGACACTTCGGTGTCTAAATTATTCATGAGACTGTGTGTTAGTGCTGGGTGGTATACCGGTTCATACTGAATACCGGTGTTTATTTTTGTTATGATATGAATTTTTAAAATACCACAATGCCGGGGGATGTCGCTTACACAACGTTCGGAACGCAACCTGTTCGGAACGGGGTCCCTTTTCACTGTTGCACTGTGGTGAAGGAACATCTGTATGTGTTTACTAAGCGTGAAAGTTCCGAAACTAAAGCTGTAAAACTAATAGAACATGATGACACAGAACTCATCCACAATATCCACATTGACCGCCACAAATATCCACCGCCCCCTGCCATCAGCTCCCGCGTCTCACACACACGAGTGCGACTTTAGCACTAGATTTAGCAACTTTCAGACCCTTTTAGCGGCTTTTTTCCATTGAATATTCATCCTGACAAACCTAGCGACCTTTTTGGATAAAATTTAGCTATGGTTCAGTTGGAAGATTTAGCCAGTGCTGTACCGCGAACACAAGGTCTGACTTTCCCGGAGAAGTGTAACCTCTCTCGGCGTCTGTTCTGTGCAGTGAGCGGCAGAGAAGCAGCGCATTCAGTTGGCCGCACCGCAGTGACTCGTCAATAAATGAGTACAAAATAGCATTTCCAAGCACCTGTTGCTTACTGATTGTTTGGAATTATAAATATGAGCGTAGTTCGTTTGTTAATATCACATGCACTTTTTTTTAGTTTGTTACTCAGACGCAGGCAGTGCACTGCATGAGACAAAAAAGTAATATAGACAAAACAACCACATAGCCGCTCTTTAATGTAGATGCATGTTTATTTTATAAGATGATGCTGCGATTATAAATGAGAGTGACTCATGTTTAACATGTATTAAAATGGGTCGTGTTTAGTAACTATTTAGTGTGGTATTTTTTGACAAAATTCACTCATCATGACAGTAAAATAGAACATTCTAAGTCAATATACTGCAGTATATCCTCTCTCAATCAGTAGAAAATATGGTTAACAACCGGTCATGCATGAAAAAAAAAATACCGTCATATACCGTGAAACCAGTATAATTTTGAAAAATACCGTGATATAAAATTTTTGTCATACCGCCCAGCACTAATACTGCGGTTCTTATCTATGAGATGAGTTTCGCAGTTATTCACAACAGCATGTGTTGATTTGTTATGACAGACGCTTCAGACTGTGAGATGACATCGTGCACATTAACTGAGAGAAATGTTCATGGATGGAAGAAGAGTGTTTGTTAAGAGTTCGGCACAAACGCGATTCATGTAACTGTGTAACCGTTTTTACAGCTCTGTGACACCCGTCAAAAGGCTTATATAAACGCACAGAATAAGCCTTAAAAGTTCTCAGACGTGCAACAGCACGTTCATATATACTGTATGTTTTCCATGCAGAGTGCAAATGGCTGTGCATTCATTTGTGTTTTTAACTCGATGGGAGCAAAATGAAAGGAAGAATCTCCCCTCTTCCCTCCTCCGCTCCGCTGCGCCACGCCCACTTTTTTAGCATTTTTTAAAACTAGAGGCAGAGGTGAGAACTAACCAGTGCTGAAACGGGGGGTTTCATGACCCTTTAAAATGCCTTCCATTTTAATGTAAGTGAGAAGCATTAAGTAATATAAAGGTAGTATAAAGGTAGCCCTTTACAAATAAAGGTTACTAAATTTGACATTCTGCAGATTAGGGATGGATCATGATGGTTATAGGCATCTAACAACTACCTACTGAATTTATTAAAGTGAACGGATCTAATTTTTGGGTTTAATTGTTCTTTTTTTTTCCTTTTAGTTTTTTTAACCTGTGGTTATTTAACATGCCATGTTTTATAGAATAAATTATTACTGAATGAAAAACAGCCAACAGGGTTCCCACGGTTCTGTAAAACCTGAAAATATCAGGAAATTGTGATTTTTATGTCTGAAAAGTCATGAAAAATAGTAATATTTTAATTAATATTATCAATTGTGAAAGTTCATGAATATTTCCATAGTAGATAATATATAATTGTAATAGTACTCTAAAAACTATTTTTCTCTTATGCTCACAAGGCTGCATTTATTTAATCAAGATTACAATATAAATATAGTAAAGTGAAAATACAGTAATATTGTCGTCTTCTCCTCCTCTTCTCCTTTTCCTTTTCCTCCTCCTTATTCTTCTCCTTTATTATCGTTCAGAAATTATTCTAATATGCTGATTGTGTTAATATTTGTTGGCTCTGAAACACCTCTGATTGGCCATTGCATTTAAGAAATCAACAGGTATGTCTGCGATTGGCTACAATGTTCAACGCTGCAAAAACACGTTAATAGAAACCTTTGTTGCTCAGAGCGCAAACACAGAGAAAGGATACGCATTGGAGTCTACGGTGAGGCGGCTGCCACTTACTTTCATTTGTTTTTTTTATGTTTATTTTGTTATTAAAGTTACATTTGCCGTTTCCCGCTTCCTCCTTTCCTGAGTCTTGAACTTTGTTAAATGCATATATACATTTTCCTTAAATGTTTCCTTTCCTTCATCCTGGCGACCCATTTTTTAAGTCTCGAGGGTTGCGACCCAGGGTTTGAAAACCACTGATCTAATGCATCATTATTCTGAGTAAAAGTATTAATTTATTGAAAATGTATTTAAAATTCACTTCAAAATATTTCAATGCAGACAATGTTTTATAACTGTCACAGCTAAACAGGAACTTTTATAGGCCGATGTTCTCCAAATGGCAAAATATTGGACTTTTAAATGCCAGCTCACTGTACTTATGGGGATACACAGCTTCTTCATCGGTGTATAAAAGAGTACAATGAGGCCCAGCTCCATCAACTGGAAAGTTCAAAGCCACGTTCAGCACCCATTTGAATGGGCCAAAGATGTGAGATTGTGAGTCTCTTAGCAGTGCTGGACCTGATAGGAATGTGAGTGTGTATGTGTGGGGAAGCAGTGACCTCTGGCCAGCTCACCATGCTGAGATGTGATTGAGGTCCGCAATGGGGATCCGCTCGTCTTCTCACGAGAGCCGCCAGAAAACACTCTGCGTTGGGGTCTAAATCAATAGTGCCTGTAAGGAGGCTCCGCAGTTTAGTATGTTTTGATATTGAGGTTGGAGAAGGGTTGTGGTATCAAGTATTTTGTGCATGAGGGCGTGTTTGGATCCAAGCCAGTGCACAGGACACAGCTGCATATAAGGGGGACAGCGTGCCCAAAGCGTGAAACAAATAACGCATTATACGGAGCCACTAAAAGGTTAGCCGCTTGCTAGTGGTAGCCTGTTGCATTACAGTACATGACGGTTCACTTACCACATACACAGAGTAAGGAGAAATGTCTGATAGGAAGATGGTGAATGATTTGCAGATCCTGAGCACCAATGACAAACATCTAATCTTGTCAAATGTATAGTAAGTACTACCGCTCCGTAGTAAGAGTCCTGTGATTGCGCACTAAAAAGTGAAAGAAAATGGATGGGGGGGGGCGCAATCGAAAGCGGGTTTCAATAGCGGTTCCCTGATGTCCGCAATTTATATACAGTTGCCTATACTTACCAAACTATATAATTGCGAGAAAAAGTATTGAAATTTTTTTTATCCTCCCCATCTCGTAGGCTATTTCTTCCCTTTAGGGTTTCCGTATACACTTATTTCCTTTACGAACACGGAACTGCGGATGTTTTTTTTTTTACGGTGGATTGCGCGGAGGGGTGTGGTGTGGGGGTAATCACGATGTCAGCTTAACATCGTGATGTCTGTCAACCTGTCGGCCCAACCCTATTAACCATATTACCCAAGGCCTAATTTTCGGTCTCTTCACCAGATGATGAAGGTGACCTCCAGCACAGCAGCACAGGGAGCGAAGCGGGCACGGCAGGGGACGGCACCCCTCCTCCCAAGCGCAAGGGCAAGTTCTCTACCCTGGGTAAAATCTTCAGACCCTGGAAGTGGAGGAAGAAGAAAAGCAGCGAGAAGTTTAAGGAAACTTCAGAAGGTCCTTTGTTCTTTTATTTTCATGTTTGTGTTGGAAAATAGCTTTCCATTCCTTGACATTTTTCCTTAAATCACACCCTAATGTTTGTTAAAGTTTTCTTTCCTTTGCTGATATGAATGTTTTTTCAGATGTTTTAAAGAGCAGGTCATATGGTATTTTAAAATGTCCTAATATTGTGTTGGAGTCCCCTAAAACAGGTTTTAATTAAATGCATCTAAGGTCAGAAAACATTGTTATTTTCTCAGAATATACATTTAATTTTAGAGTAATTTGCCAATGATTTCGAAACGATTAATTCCAAGTAAGTTCAGAGCAAACTCCTCGCTTCCATAAGCTTACTCTGCTCTGATTGGTCAGCTGGCAAAGCCTGCTGTGATTGAGAACGTTAGCGCGCAAGGTACATAAAACAAATTACCCGTGCTCCAATACGTTTTATAATAATGACATAAAAGACAAAACACTGATGCAAGCGAATTGGCTGGACCAAAGCAAAGTTTAGCTGCGAAACTGTAACCACGTAAACAAAAGGTGGGGATACGTTAGCCAATGCTAATGGAACTAATTGAGGAAACATACAGTTTGTAAATCAAAGTCTAAAGTAATGTTTGAATAAACAGGACAAAAGACGCTCGGTCTAACTTTTAATCAGAAACGCAGACCAAGCTGTATCACGGGCACACCAGACATACGAACTCGCTGTTCTCTCACGCATTCCCTATAACTGCCGGCCACCCGGTGCAAGCAAGATAAACAGCAATTTCACAATGATTATAAGGTCTGTGTGCTACACTACATTCTTTAATATTAAACGAAGTAATTAGAACAACGTCAGTATACATTAATCGACACATTATTAGGAAATAATGGGTTCACAGCGAATTATCAGAACTAACGTATTTCAGTAAGACATCATGCTTTACCTGGAAACCTAAAGCTACACTAGGTATACATCACACATTAGCAAAAAAACTTGATATTTTGAGCACTCAAATGAAAATGTACACATAACGTATCAATAGTACTTGCAGGTTGTGCTTCGGAGAGCTTGTTAGTCCAAATTAAAAAGATTAGAAGCCAACGAAGATAAAAGCCAAGATTAGGGAAGCAGTCCTTGGTAAAATGACATGAACACAACAAAAGGTTCAAATTGTATTTTTGTGGTATCCTTGAACACAGCGTCTTCTCCACATGATGTATACACACTAACTAGCGGAAGTGTTTGTATGCAGGTCAGACTCTGTTCGTATTTCGCTGGAAGGCGGGGATTATGCAAATGTGTGTTACCCAGTGACGTATACCGGTAACAGGTAAAAGATTCGAAAATATGACGACTCGGTTTAGGCGATTCAGAATCGACTCTCTCTTTGAGAGACAATTATCTTTATTTATCATGCACTTTTTTTTGATTAACAACTTTGCAGACTGCTTACATTGAAAGATAGCTACGTTAAAAAGGCAAAATAGATTTTATTTTTTGAAAACCCATATGACCTGCTCTTTAAACACTGAGATGATTTCAGAATCACTTTACCCAGTAGTCGCAACTGGTTTTACTTGACTCGATATCTGAAATCAAATGCCGACCTAACGTAGTATGTTGTATAAAAATGTTTAACATACAAAAGTAAACACAATTGTCCTAATATTGGTTTATTATTGATATCTAAATGTGTTTTAAATGTCTATTAATTCCAATTATATTATTCAGATTCAGAATTAGCCCGAATCCATGAACACTGAATGTATTCATTAGAGGTCGACCGATTGTGGATTTTACCGATATTGATAGCTAGGTTGGACCACACTGGCCAATAACCGATTAATCAACTGATAGTTTTTAAAATGGATACTAAACAAAAACTAAAACAGTGCTTTACTATTTTTTAAAAAGCAGTAGCACTACTGAACCGTACTTTGTAAATTAATAAACATATTAACATTAATTATTCTATTGATCATTAATGTTATTTCATAGTTTACTGATGTTAAAAAAAGAAACTTTAAAATGTAAAAATAAAGCCTATTAGTAATAGTAAATGTTGAAATAAACACACTAGGAACAATACTTTTACAGATTTTTTCAGATTACAAATGGATATTTGAATATTACTTACCACTATTACAAATTACCATTTAATTCAACAGTAATGCTTAAGATGGACATCTTAATATCTACACAAGGCCATAGTATTTTAAATACGTAATGGTTATGGTATTGTAGTGTACTTTAACACTTATTGGTTCTATTAGAACATGCATGATTATTAATCAAACTAAAAAACTATATATGTACACTGTGGTTCACACGCGGCGGCGAGAGCGTCAAAGTGACCGGAAGACATTCATTTTCAATGTGAGCGGGCGGCGAAGGACGAAAGGCGGCGAGGAGCGTGGGGGGCGTGGCGTGGCGCGTCTTGGCCGGCGAGGGCGTCAGGGAGAGTTGAAATCAGTTCAACTTTATGGTAATGAACTATGACGCTGTTGGGCGGCAACCAATCGGAATGTAGAATTCCTCCGCTTGAGAGGGTCCCAGAGAACGCAGTCCTGTAAACTTTGGTTCCGACCACACATTAGTTCCTAATCAAAATGGAAGAGAGATTAATCATTGCTGTGGCGGGTTTCCCAGTCATTTATGATGTGTCTCTGTCTGTGTACAGAGACGTGAAAATAAAAAATGTTGCTTGGACCAAGGTGTCTGAGGTTGTTGGTGTTTCTGGTGAGTTGCGAAATGCGCATTTACGTTATATATTTTCTGAAAATAAGCAGGAATTGCGTGCTAACTTTCGCGCCAGAGGATGTTTCTGACATGATGAAACCTATTGGGTTAAAAGAAAAATATGTGTTGTATTGATCAAACCCTTATGTAAATTAACCATGGTTTTACTGAGGTTACCACAAAAACAAACGCAGGTACTGTAGTAAAACCATGGTTTTGTCCATCGTAATCAATACGCCAAAAAAAACATGGTTAGCACACTTTTACTATAAAAAAACAGGGTTAATTTAAAGTAGGAAGCTGCAGCAGAAAACATTTTCATCAGATGGAAATTAGAGGTGTACGCTGCATTTCAATATAAAAGCAGTCACTTCTGCCTATTTGTATTTTTTAGACGTAGCATGCAAACAAGCTATTCTGAAAAGTGGATAAAGAGGTGTTTATATTGATTATGTGTATTCTATTGTCTTTTTAACTAGCGGATGAGTGTAGAAAAAGGTGGAAGTCTCTTCGAGACACCTACAGAAAAGAGAGGAGGAAGGAGGCAGAGAGGAAGAGGAGTGGAGCAGGGGTGAACAGTGTGCGGCCATGGCGCTACAGTGGGGTCATGGGCTTCCTCAACCCCTTCCTAGAAGATAGAATAACTGCCAGTAATATGGTAGAGGGGGTTGGGGAAACCCTGACCCCAGAGGAAAGAGAAGATGGGCATAGTCAGGCAGCACAGACAACCCACACACAGAGTCAGCAGTGTGAGGGGAACCAGCTGAGTGACAGCCCGAGCACATGCCCAAGTCAGGCCAGCCTTGAGGGACAGGCAGGATCATCAAGCCAGAGCCAGCCCAGTGTACAGGGACAGACAGGGCGCACATACAGGAGAAAGAGAGCACACAGCAGCACAGATTTTGAGGAGAGGATGCTAACAGCTTTAGAGGCTGTAAGTAAGAGAGCTAGCGCTCCTCAGGAGGACAGTGACAGCTTATTTTTTAAAAGCCTCCTGGAGGACTTCAGGACGCTGTCATTGAGGACCAGGCAGGACCTAAAGTTCCAGATGCACAAATTAGTGTATGAAGCAAAATGTTTTGATGCTGGACACACTGACCACTGGGAAGAGAGTATCGGGGGGCAGCTGACAAGTCTGTGAGGGGTGTTAGTAAGCTTATTTCCCTCGCAGTCTTGTCAGCTGCACCTTGTGCTTTCTCCATTATGCATATATTTTGTGTTCAAATATATATATGTAATGTTTTTATTTCTTCAAACAGTTTATTCTAGCTTTTTAATTTTTAAAAAATGTTATTAATGTCTCTTCAAAATAAGTTAATAAATAAGTTGTAAGATAATAAATAAGTTGTAAGTTAAATTACCGTTGTAAGTTAATAAATAAGTTGAAAGTTAATAATTAAAATTTTGTTAACATTTCTGGTTATATGTGTTTTATATTATTACACATCTATCATATCCACCTTATCATATTGAAAATGTGTAGGGGACCCATGCAGGTGAAAAAGTTCAAGTCCCTCGTGTACTTAAAGGGTTCATATGATGGTTCTAAAAAGAACACCATGAATATGAATATGAACTAAAATGTCCTTTTAACATACAAGTGGTACCTAAATAAATTTTTTTAGTTGTTACCTAAATACATGTGATGGTCTTAAGATTGTCTTAATAATTACTAAAGAATAATTGTATTTATATTAAGTACAAAATAAGTGTGTAAAAATGGAACACTTTTCTTTTTACCAGGGGAGAGTGGGTGTTGACACACTTGATATTATATTTATGGAAATGCTTTTTTAATTAATTGGTGGCTCTTAAAAGAGCCGTTAAAATTAATGGCTTATGCCACAGGTTGCCAGGGGACAGCTCCCTCTGTGGAGAAATATGTCATAAATTTCTCCCGTACACGGATGGCCTCCCGTGAGGCATTGTTGCTGCCCATTCGGGTGACCTCCTGTAGGCCAGCAGCGTCTCCGTCTCCAGCCGATGGTATGGGCGTCCTGGTTATGTTTGAGGACCTTCTCAGGTAGTTGTGCAGGACACAGGTAGCCTTCACACAGGCATCCACGTTGGCAGGGCTGATCTCAATGACTCCTCTGTACATACGCCACTGAGCTGTGAGGATACCAAAGGTATTCTCAACAATCAGCCTTGCCCGTGACAGCCTGTAGTTGAAAACCCTGTGCCTGCCGGAGAGATTGTGTCCTGGGAAAGGCCGCATTAGGTCTCGGCGGAGTGGAAAGGCCTCATCAGCCACAAACACATGTGGCTGTGGTCCCAAATGCTCTGCACCTGGCAGCAGAGCATCCTGTGGCAGGCCAAGGGTTCCATCTCGAAGTGCCTGGCCAAAGATGGAGTTAGCCAGCACACCACCATCGCTTGTCCTCCCGTATCTGCCCACATCCACTACCCGGAAGCAGTACTGGGCATCTACCACTGCCAGGAGCACAACGGAGTAGGTCCCCTTGTAGTTGAAGAACAGGGACCCCGAGTTGTCAGGGGCCCTGATCACAACATGTTTGCCATCAATGGACCCAAGGCAGTTGGGGAAGTTCCACCGATGGAGGAAGTCCGTGGCAATGCTTTTCCAGTCCTCTGTGGTGGGGACTGGCATGACCTCCTGAACCAAGGCGTCCCATATTGCCCTTGTGACCTCTTCAACAATCCCTGCCACAGTGCTCACTCCCACACGATAGCTGTAGGCTATGGTGCGGTAAGAGTCTCCGGTAGCCAAGAATCTGTAAAAAAAAAACAACAACTAATAATTACTTAAGCAAAATGAAGCTATGTACACTTAGTAATGTAGTGTACTTGCATACAAATTTCAGGTTTCTCTATTCTATTTTTAATCAACTGCATTTTCACATGAAAAATATAACTTTTTTACTTAGTTTTTTATACCTCAAAAAAACTCCTCAGTCAACTCCAACAGTAAAATCCTGCTTCTACATTAATGTATGAGTAATAATAATCTAATAATTACCTAATGATATAATAAAAAAATAAAGTGTAATAGTCACAGTTCACTTTTTATCCTAGAAGTCAAATGTTTTCTGATTTTACTTATATTAAGTAACACCTGATCATACTTAAGTCAAATTTTGCAGGACTTTTACTTGTATCAGAGTATTTTTACAGTGTGGTAATAGTACTTTTTACTTCATTAAATAAGGATCTTAATACTTCGACCACAATTGCAAAGAAAACAGCATTCGACTTTTACCAACTACCAAATAGTCATTAAACTACAAATGAATCCAATTTCCAATCCATTGAAAATACAAAACAATTTTTTTAAAGAAAAAAATCATAAACTCACCGTAGACAAATTGCGAGGCGCTCTGCCGCACTAATAGGGCGCCGATAGTTTGTGTCCCGCTTCGCAATTCGTGGCCCAACTTTTGACAGTAGGTTGTCAAACTGGTCCCTGTCCAGCCTGAAGTACCGCTGGAACCTGCCGTCATCCAGCCGCAGCTCCTGCACCAGCCGGTGATACTCCCCAAGCTGCTGACGGGCTTGAAGAATCTCATGCACCCACACAAATCTCCGACGTCTTCTCCTCAGGTGGAGCAATGCCATACCAAACGCAACAACTTGATCATCCATAGTGATGTGAATTTGACGCAAGTTATGCAACACTATTTATAGGCAACATTTCGCGCTGGAACGCTTGTTTTTCAGCGGGAATGCAATTCATTTGCTCAAAACACAGATTTGACCAATTTACATTAAAAACCTGTTATTTCCCGGGTGTCCCTACAGTAGACATATATTACCTCCCTCAAAATAAAATATTTTGAAAAAAGTTATTTGCATGATTTTTTCGCTGGTTTAAAAAATAAATATTAAAAAATCTTACTTTGTGATTTAATCATTCATGCATGAAAGGGTTAAGGCTACACTTTAACCAGGACTATTTTCAATGTAGGCTGCACACAAATTAATTGTACAAATTATTGTTAATTAAATACAATAAATATATATAAAAAAAAAATTGTACATACATTTTTAAATACATTTAAAATATTGAAATGAAAACACAAAAGCCACGCCACACAAATAGCTTTTAATTGGTTTATTTCGTTAACAAACATGTAAGTATATTGTTAAGTTCTTTCCATTAATATTTTTTTACTTTCACATTTAAGATATATCATAAGGTTATACCCTTTTTGTGGTACGTCTGCACAAGATCAGAACGCTTGTTTGGTATGTTTGCGGCCCCTTTAAATAAAGACTGATCGTGGAGCGTCTACAGGGCAGCCAGAGCGAATTTTGACGCTCTCGCCGCCAGTGGTCAGCGTTGTGGGTAGCGCGGCCAGAACGATCTTTTGACGCTCTCGCCGCCGGCGGTGTGAACACACAGTAAGAGTTTTATGCCTTCGCTCAGAGCAGCTCTTTGTATGCTTCAGAGGCTGCTCTAAAGGGTTGCTGGACACGAAGCAGAGACTGACAGAGATCTCGCTTGATAGTGGATGCTATAGCCTTGGCTTACGCCTCAGCAGGCTTAAAGTGTCCTATAGAATTGAGGGCCCACTCCACCCAGCGCAATTTCTATTGGTAATATCATGCCGGCTGCATGTCTCCGTCTACCTTCACCAGATTTTATAACTTGGGTCTCATTATTAGCATATGCTTAGAGGAACCCTCAGTATGGGTGCTCCAAGGCTGGGCTCGCAGAGTGGCTTCATTCTGCACTTGCTTATAGCACGGCATGATAGTATGCGTTCCCCATAGCATGATTAACGCAACGGAAAACAGTTCGAAAGGGAACGCTCCGGTTACTTATGTAACCTCGGTTCCCTGTGATAAGGGAATGAGTGTTGCATAGGCTACTGTGCTATAAAGCTGCACGCGAGTCGACGACTGTTGCTTCAGTCGAAAGATTCTGATGAAGTGGCACTCAGAGCCGACTTATGTAGCAGTCAGCTCCACCACTTTTGGTGAGTTGGTTTGTGCAGCTACACGAACATGAACAAATCAAGCTTCAGTATCAGAGTAAACAGGAGTTTCTCCATAGCATGATTAACACAATGCTCATCCCCTTATCTCAGGGAACCAAGGTTTGTTAGTAACTGGAGTGTTTTCAAATGTTTATAATGAAACAAGATAATTGTTGAAAGTTGCAAGCACATCATTATTATACTTTCATATCTGCAATTCACTTTCATTGTGAATAAATCATCTTGGTGGTATAAACTTTACTACGTTTGAGTGGAATGAGCTGAAATCAGTCAGCAGATGACTGCAGTTTTACTGATGTGATTGGAATTTCACCTCTCAATATATGAACATATGCCTGTTGAAAATCACAGGTCCAAATGCATGTTATATGTTTGTGCTGCACATGATGCAAGACGTCAATGTGTGCCATTTTTCATTTGAAGAAAGTGATTTAAGGAGTTTTCTCTCCTCAGATGTCAGCAGTGATTCACAATCACTCATCAGGAGGAATTATCCTACGAGAAGATGGTTTCTAAGAATTCTTCTGAACAGACTGTTAGAGATGTACAACTCTTTTATTGAACTGAAATTGAACAGCATTGCATCCACTTCTATTCGTGAAGTGATATGCTTGATTTACACACAATGGGAATGTAAAGAGTTTACATTACAGGTAATAGAGATTGAACATTTCAATGAACAAATTCAAGAAAGGATCAAAACTTCTGCATGAATAGAGTTACAGGCAAAAATAAAAGAAATAAACACTAAATCTACTGTAATTCAATAAACAGTGTGTTTGCACCATCTGAAGAACCCATCACCAATGACAATGTCAAGCTGCAGATTCCTCTGGAGACTCATGGGAAATGAGTGTGAGAGCGTGTGTGTGTGTGTGAGTTAAAGAGTGGACAGTCAATGTTATTCGGTCACTGACTAATGGCTACACAATATTTCAGCAGCGGAATCAAAGAATCTCCGTCAAAGAGAAAGCACACGCTGCTTAAGAAAAAAAAAAATCACATTAACCTTTATTGTGCGAACAGCAAAATCAAATGATTTAATCATGTAACAACTGATATTTCTAGAAAAGCAGTCTACTGATGAGAGAAGCAGTGCTTCAGCGAGTGTTTATCTGACTGCTCCAGCAAACACAGATGATGAATCATGGGAACATAATGGTCAAATTTCAATGAGTTTCCACGTGCCGATCCTGTCCGTAGCAGTATAGAGAACCGGACGTGATTTTCTAGCTGTTGGTCCCTGGGAAGGTTCCTGTGCCTAAAATAATTAAGTGATCCATTCATGTTGGTCTTTGGGTAATTGAGTGCAGTTCAGCACATGTTCAGCACATTTTCTTTCACTCGCTCCCTCATTCATTCCGTTTTATTTTTCTATGGTCAATACTAACATTCATCTCAACACACTCTTAGTCTCTAGAGGTTCAGGTGACCATGCATCTTCACCTCATTTTAAAGGTTCTTCTTTCAAACATGGCTCCGTCCGTCCCTCACTCACTCACTCGTACTCAGCGATCAGCACCATCATTCCCACCCCGAACAGCAGAGCGAGGATCTCCAGCATTGACTGCCAGAAACTAGAGCGTCCCACAAGCAGCTCTGGAAGAACCGTGACGGTCGCGATGTAAACGAAGCCTCCGGCGGTGAAGGGCAGGATCCAGGCGGTTGCCGCGGCACCCACCCCTTCAGCCAATAAGGAGCAGGCAGTTCCGGCTAACGCACCAATGGCGGTGAGAAGCTGAAGACACATGGCCTGACGAAAACAGCAGAATTAAGGGTAAAGTAAGAACAGTGCCGTTTAGCAAAATCAACACCAATTTCACGTTGGCTAAAAACTAGCCCAGAACCATTGACTGACAAATCAGCTCTCTGGAGCGCTGTACCTTCCTCTTGGTGCAGCCTGACTGGACAAGAATGGCAAAGTCTCCAATCTCATGTGGGACTTCATGTAAGAGGATGGTGATGGTGGTAACAGTGCCGACCGCTGGACCTACCAGGAATGATGCGCCGATCGCAAGACCATCTGTGAAATTGTGGGTGAAATCAGCAGCCAGGTTCAGATAACCCGACACTTTAATATCTGCAGACACAGAGTTTTTCTGTCAGTAAGACAACAGCGCTGACACATGCTAACACAACAACTCAAACACTTGGGTTTTTGTACCAGAACTCGTCTCGACTGTTTTCTTTGCAGGTTTCTTATCCGAGTCAACGTTTTTCTCTTTCCCTCCCTTCTTCTCTCTTTTCTTGTCATCATCCTCTTCATCGCTGTCTTTTGCCTTTGGAGCCGCTGAAAACACGGCAAGAAAGGTTTTTCTTATTGTATTTGGAAGCCTGTCAACAATGCTCAACAATGATCACTGCTCAAAAAGAGAAGAGAGGAATTATATTTCAGTATTATTTAGCAGCAGCAGGATTGTTTGCAATGTGACATGATTTTCTGCTACATCACTGGGAACAGCTGCTTGGTCTATCTGCCATTCCTAATCATCAAGTGACAAAAGAAAAGATTTCATCAAAAATAACCGGCAATCCCCACCAAAACAGAGCTGTTCTGAATCTTGTCAGATGTGCATTAGGAATATTTTTCAAGTGCTTTAAATGCAAATATACTCGGATTTGTTTATGACTCTTACCATGAGAGTGAGAGTGAGAGTGTCCCCCCTTCAAAAGACGAACAAATTTCTCAACCACCAGAAACGCAACAATGCCACCCAGCACCCACAGCCCGACCAGCATCATGTGACCATGACCTGCACCTGCGACAGAAACCAAGCACTGACTGACACTTCAGAAAAAACAAAAGAGCATCTTCCAATAAATTTGAATCTTGCATTGCATTTGGCCAAATTATAACTTCGGTTAGAAAAACAGTATTTCAGTGACTGAACAACAGCCTACCGTGTGAGTGACCATGTGACTCGTCACTGCCGTGTGACTGGTCATGATGAGAATGAGGTTCTGTGTTGAGAGGAAATCAAGGGGTGAAGGTTTGGCTGGTTAGTAGAGCAGATTTCAGAATCAGAGTCTTCTGACAGCAGAACAATTCTTCATATGATAGACCACCTAGAATAAAATCTGCACTACCAATACTAGAAAAGGATTTATACACCTCATAAAACAATACACAATACAGTATGCTAATATATTTATAGAGGCCAGTATAGACTAAAGCAATAAGCCCCAAGAAGCCGTGGTTTACAGTGAATTTATAACAGCTAAGGGGTGTTGTTAGGCACGACGTGAAGCGGAGTTAGCGGATATAAATTCACTGTAAAGCACGGCTTCACGGGGCTTACTGCTTTTATAAAACGGTTATTTATGGCATTATTTTAATGACAAATGTCGAGAGCACATTAATGTAGTGCGAAAGCACATACATATAATGCGCCAGCACGAATCTCTCCGCTCGCATGCGGATTTCCTTTGCTCTCGCACAAAACCGGACGCGCACGCTCAGATACACGTAGATACAGAGAGTGCGTGCACTTAAACGTTGTCCCCTCAAACTGGTCCCCCCCCCCCCCCCCCCCCCCGCCTGTGCACTCGCAAATCTCTTTATGCTCATGCAGATATTAATTCATTTCACACCTGAATTAAACGTTGTCAAAAGTTATTATGCACTTTTAAAAAGTAGTTTTTTTTTTTAGTCCAGTGTTTTTGTTTTCAGTTCTATTTAGTTTTTTTTTTTTTTTTTCTTCATAAAACCCCTTCATTTAGCTACCTTCAATGGCACTCTCCTCTAAAACAGTGTCATACAGTTATATGACAGTTACATGTAATTACATTGTCTGTAAATGCATTAAACACAGAATATATTAATATAGTGTATGACAAATATGAGAAATTCATTATAGTGTTATATTTGGTCTCCAAATCATAAGTATGGTGTTGGGATATATAAAAAAAAAATATTAAAAAAAAAAATATATATATATATATCTATATATATATATATATATATCAATCCAAGTACACAATATATATAGGCCTATATGACCACATGAATTTTAAGAATTATGCTTTTTTTTGTTTGTTTAGATAAATCGTTCAGAGAGGTTTGACTGTTAAACTAGGTTATTTACAAATCATCCAAGCACCCGATTTATTTCTAATGTTTGATTATTATGACCAAGTAGTATTAAATTGTAAAGAAATGACAGATCCATCTTTGAAATCTGATTGGTTGATAACTTTTGACAACGTTTAATTCAGGAGCGAAAAGAGCTATTATCTAACGCTTGAGCATAGAGAAATTTGCGAGTGCACAGGACACAGTTTGAGCGAGAGGAGAGACACATTTTAAGTGCGTGCACTCTCTCTGGGGGAGAGCAGCGTGTATCTGAGCGCGCGAGGCCGGTTTAGTGCGAGAGCAAAGGAGAGATTCGTGCAAGCGCATTATATTTATGTGCTTTCGCACTACAATAATGCGCTCTCGACATGTCATTAAAATAACGCCATAGTTATTCCATATACGTAGTAAGCTTTCACAAAATAAAACAGAGCAAATAAAGTGTAATGATATTAATAAAAACAGTATTCTTCCACCAAACAATGTAGCTCCTCAGAATCAGTTGTGGTTTCAACAAAGTGGTTGCAGAGCAACACACAGAAGTAAGCAAAGGTGTATGTTTGTAGAGTAATTTACAACAGCTTTGAACGTGGCTCAGCCAATCAGAATCAAGCACCGGAACTCTCCGCTTTATAAAGCTACAGAAACTACAGATCTAAAGACAAGGCTATTCTGCTCAGTCTGGGGTAACCTCAGGGCTTCAGGGCTCGAGTCATGTGACCTCCACAGTGTGCTCACTCACCCAGCGCGTGAGGGATGAGATGAAGGAACGCATCCCCAAGCAAACCTCCAGACGCGAAACTCAAGAGCACTTTGAGCAGGTTCTGGTGCTGGTCCGTGTTTGACTGCACCGGGATGAGGAAGAGGATGAGGAAGGGAGCAGCGCTGATGAGCAGAGTGGCTCCAATGGCCTACAAGCAGGAAAGAAAGAAAGAAAGATCAGTGTCGTAAAGCCATGGTTTTCAGCAAGACCTTCACAGACCCCTGGAGGTTAAAGACGGCACTGCAGAGCATCTGTGGACTGGAAAAATATCATGTCATGTTTTTCTAAATGTTCTGGATAATATTCATGTATAAATGTGGTTCATGTGTTCTATAGCTTTAAATATATACATGCAAACATACCCTAATGCCAATTTTGATCAGGTTGATGTTATTTTGTTTGATTATTTTTTCAATTTCAGACGGTCCAGCAGTGCATCATCTGATTACATGAGTCATGTTTTTAGTATAACATTTTAGTGCAAGGAGAATACAACTCAAGGACTTCTGTGAAGATTTTTGAGGGAGCAAATAACTCAATTCACTAAAACACTTAGCAAGTATACAGTAAAAAAAAACAAAATTTTTTGCATACTACTCGTTTATTGTTAATTCATAGTTAATAAACAGCAGCCTCTACATTAATAGGCTATGTACAAATAGTGAGAACGACATTCACGGTCACTAAGACATTTTTATTGTTTAATTAGCTCATATGTGTTAGATCATGTTTTAATCCCACTCATTAACCTAACTAATGTACTGAATTTAAACCAGCAGTGAAGGAGTTGTTAATGCTTATCAGGAGTAAATACTTCTTTCAAACGTGTAAATGTTTAAAAGCTCTCTTTGTACATAGCCTATTAATGTACTAACAATTTGTGACTAGAATTTATAAACTACGATTTAACTAGTTTGCAAATGATTTATAAGTACTCTATGACTGTATCAAGTGTTAACATATTTTACAGAATTCACTGAATCTGAAAAGACTGGCATATTGTGACAATCTCGTCCACCAGCGTAATTTACCTGCATCCAGAGCTCCACCATGTTCCGCTTCCCTGCTTTCACGTCGCTTTTCAGTCGCTCTGCTGCGTGATCACCTTTGTGTGCGTGTCCATGATCGTGAGCATGACCGTGATCGTGTGCATGATCGTGTGCATGTCCATGATCATGTCCGTGATCGTGTGCGTGATCGTGTGCGTGATCGTGACTGTGATCATGACCGTGATCGTGTGCGTGATCGTGTGCGTGATCGTGACTGTGATCATGACCGTGATCGTGTGCGTGATCGTGACTGTGATCATGACCGTGATCGTGTGCGTGATCGTGTGCGTGATCGTGACTGTGATCATGACCGTGATCGTGTGCGTGATCGTGAGCATGTCCATGATCGTATCCGTGATCATGAGCATGTTCGTGATCGTGACTGTGATCATGACCGTGATCGTGTGCGTGATCATGAGCATGACCGTGATGCTCCTCTTCAGCGTGGGGCAGGTTAGCTTCAGCGCTCCATTTGCTGGCCCCATGGTGCATCTTGGCCGCTCCGTGCGAGTGTCCGTGGCAGCCGCCGCCGTCGCCGTGCGAGTGTCCGTGATGATGGTGGGAGTGAGCGAGTGTCTGCTGACACACTGCCATCCCAACAGTGATCAGTAACAGTGAGCTGATGAAGGTCCTCATTCCTCCTGCAAACACAAACACAACACTCTTGAGCTCACACAGCATCATCAGAGCCCTAATGAGTAACAGGTCCATGCGCTTTATCTAGAAGCATGATAACACACTCTTCTGCCCGGACACGGTGGAACATGTAGGCTTTCAATTAACAGCAGCTCGTAAACTGCATGCACAATAATATAAGAAACCAGAGAAATGTTCAAAATGGTTTCAGATTTAGTACAGGATTTCACACAGTATGTCAGATTAAGTTGAACTCAAATAGCTTGAACTAGTAAAACAGGCAGTTTTGGAGGTCAGTTTGTAACGGACTAGCTTTTATGAACTCAGTCAATAACAATTCACGAATGAATGAATGTTCTCTCAGACATCAGAACAACATCCGGCTGCAAAGCGGACATGACGACAGCAGAGAGGACGCAATGAAATCCATTTCCGACAGGTCTGTGGTTACTGGACACCGGTTATTAAGAGCAGTTCCCTCCCAAATAAGTATTTTGGAGTAAAGCCTAACGAGAAACAGTGTTTCATCTATCTGTTAAGTCGACACGTAGGAAGCCTGGAAGATGAACCGAGTCCAGCAAGCTTAAATCAAGTGTGTGTCTCAGTAGCCGAGCAGAAGAGATCAGGATGATAACCGATGTGTTAAAAGGGATAAAAGCATCGGCTCCATCCAGCCATTAGAGCTAACGTCAGGTAAATCATCACTAGTCTGTGTTTGAGCAGGATTAGAGCTTCTCTGCAGCATCAACACACGAGCTAGAAGTGAGCAGATCAGTGCAGTACACACACGATCACTCTCACAAAGACCATCGTGTCGATAACTTACCCGCTGCTGCTGGAGACGCCTCGCCGTCTGATAACCGCACACGACTCAACCGCTAACGGCAACCACTCCGATGTCGCTTATTTTGCGCAGTCGGTCAAATACACACCTGCAGATGCTGCTGCTCACACTCTAACCGACGTGGCATTTAGTCAACGCACTGAAATCCCGCGAGACTTCAGATCTGCGCGTTCAGAAAGACATTGAGCAATGAAATAACGCGATATTACAGTCACGCGTCAAGCCGGATGCGAATGCTGTAAGTTAGTGCTTTTTAAAAGCCGTTTATCATTAGTATTATTTTAAAGCTATATTGTTTTCGTTGTACATTAGGATAGTGATGAATCAGAAAATTATGGATTACCTTTCAGGAAATGTGCGGCGAATGTTAAACTGTTTCCTATGAGTTAGGAGTATATGAATGAAAGTTTCTGTCTCAGATTAAAAAACAAAAACATTTCGACTTTACATCTCACAATTATAGCTTCATGTTTCAAAATTGCTGCCTTATTTTTTAGAATTGCATTTGTATTTATTTTGCAACTTTATATCTCACATGTATGACTTTATTTCGCATAGTTGTGACTTATATGTTACAGGTTTTTTTGTTTTTTACATTTGTGAATAAAATAAATAAAATGCATTGTAGTATTGTGGAAATATGAAGTTGTAAGAGTCATTAATCAGTTCTTAAAAGAGTAGACCAACCTAACCTTTACTTAGCAGTTCATGTTCCTACGCTAATGAGTTGCCCAGAGGAAAGAAATATAAAAAAATGAGATTGATTTAACAAGTCAGATCACTTTAATATTTACAGCACTTTATACAATACAGATTGATTCCAGTAGCGTCCCCGATTTTTACGCAGGAAGGCCCCGCCTCAAATGATGCTAAATTGTGCTGTAAATCAGCTGTAGCAAGACAATAGTGACATTATTCAGCTCCGGCCTGTTCAGTGTTGATTCGGTTCAGTTCAGTACCATTGTAGAAGTTGCAGAATTCATTCATTATGAACATATTTGATTCAGCTATAAAGCAGAAGACAATAATGTCAATAATCAGCTCAATTCAGTTCAAGTTTTGTTCTCATCCGACTGTGTCGTTGTGCCGTAAAATCAGTGGTATTACTGAATATTTACATTAAATTGAATTTAACATCTCAAATGTTTCTCTTATTTACTACCATATAATATAAATGAATACTCAAATGATTCATAGATTAAGTCATAAGACATCATCGGTTCAACATAAAAGCTCCAAGGTTACTGATCCGATTTCTGTAAGCTGCTTTGGATGGATTAAATTGTGCACATTTTCAGTGGTCAGAAACCAAATGTGCATACTAATGGTACTTCTTTTTATTTTGCTCAACATGCTCCTTTTCCACTGTCATGGTTCCAGAGCGGGTTCCCGGCCTGGGTCTGTACTCCAGCTGTCCCATGCATTTCCACTGCAGAAAGCATGACCCTTTCTGGGTCGGGAAGATCGGTTCGACTCCGGCACTAGAAACATGGACTGGTCTGGAACGGAAATGTTGATGCTGTCTATGGCAGTCTCACGCAGTAATGGAATAATAGCACTGTATTGCTCTGTATGTGGAAATCACCCAGTGTGCAAGAGAACGCTTTCAGTCTCAATTCTGTGTAGAGAGTAGTGTGCATGTGTGCACTCATCTGCCTCCCATAGTCACACGCTTCTCCTGACTTTTGTAATAATAAGTGACAGAGACGTCCAATCAATCATCCTGGTGTCCAGTATGGCTGTTATTTCAGAAGGATCTGCTCCTTCAAGTTCAGAGAGACGGGAGATGGGAGACGCCATTGTCCTGATGCTAATCAGAGAGCAAATTGAAAATCACCCCATTCGATTACAGCCATCTGCATACTGAGCATCTGCCCCTGAAATGTGGCCAGCCGTCCCATCCCCCCCGACCTTCTGCGCCGCCCCGTGACCCTGCAGCCGCCCTCGGGCCGCTCACCCCTCTCCTCCTCACGGCTCAAGGCCGGCTTTCTCCGTGTGTTTGCACACAATCACACGCACCGCTCTTTTTCACTTCTCACCCAGTGTCTGTGCAGCCTGTCCATCCGCGTGAAGCTGCAAACCGATCCAAGAAATGCTCTTTAGTTGAATCTGAACGCTCCTGAATGTTCTCCTGCTCTTCAGCCCTAACTCTGTTCTCAGTCTTTGGCTCTGGTAGTATACAGTGTCAAGGTTAAAGCAACACGGAAGAGATTGTGGCCATACTAGAGCAAGAGGCTCCACACTGATGAAGAACATTTAAAGAGCTTATAGATGTATAACTTACCAGTGGTGTAATGTAACAAAGTAATAATACTTCGTTACAGTACTTAAGTATTTTTTGGGGGTATCTGTACTTTACTTGAGTTTTTATATTTCACTATATTTCCTAATTAAAATGTATACATTTACTAAGATACATTTCCCAGAAGCATATTCGTTATTTACTACAAAATAGTCAGAAGTCAGAAGAACACGGACTGTAGAGAAGCAGGTTTGACGAATCGGTGGTCTGGCGTTTGCAAGTTAGACTCCTAAAAACACCTTTGGTCATCTGCAAACAAGTGCGCGCACAACCGCGGACGATTCATTTTCCACTCAAGTCAAGTCTAGGGTGTGCGATACAGCATCGTCTGCGATAATATGGTAAGTGTTGTTGTAATGATGTGCGATCTGACATTATCAAGTAGGCTATATCACCAGATCACACACAGAGTGCACGCACATGATTTATTAGTCTATTAAAACTCAAAGATCCAGGCATTCTAAATTGTAGACGGCAAAAATGCTTCTGTATGCTTTTAATATTCATATAATTTAATATAGTTAATTTAATCTATATCACACAAAGAGTACAATTTTTCTGCAGATATCAGCATGAACACATAATAATCATTTTATACAAGTTCAGTAAAGCAATAAGTGACTTACATTTTAGACATAATATTGCTTGTTTTTTATGGAAGAAAAATAATGCCATATGTCTTTGAAACAAAAAAGCACGTTGAATAGCACTGACTGAAAAAATAATGCATTGAATTTCCAGGGCTTGCATTTTTAGGTCCTGAAATTTAACATAGTTGTCTATTTAAGCTGTGAATATTTCAATTCAAAATATTTCACACACAATTTCATAATTAAAAATTCAATAATTCATATTCACCTTCCAGAATTCACTTCCAAAATTAAAGCAAATTTCGGTCCATTTTATTTCACTTTCCAAATTCAGTGGTTCAAATTCAGCAGAAAATTCAACATTGCACATCCGTATGAACATATATGAAGGGAGGTATTGGCAAAATATCACCTGTAGTAAATCACTATGAGCAATACGAGCTTTACAATTTTACAGTGTGTTATTTTAAATGTTAAAAGTAATTTTAATTAAAATGCACTGGACGTTTTAACCCAGTCGGTGGAATTGTCATATGGTCCCTTGTGTGCGATAACGCATCAATGCTTTCTCTGGTTTTGCACTCCTATTTTTATGTCAATATAAAGTGGTTGCATATTGATAAAACTAATCGTGGTATTGATATCTTTGTAGGACTGTTGACTCTATAGATCAGTGGTAAGGGTAAGCAATTATAAAGAAAATGCAGCTTGTTGCGTTCTTCTGACCTCATTTGCTTGCCTGTATATAGTTTGCATAATCACAAATAAAGTGTATTCTGAGATCTGAGGTCTTATATCACTGTATTAGTTCACTGAGGTCGTTGGGTAATCCTGGAGTGTGATGTATGAGGGTAACCACAGTATTACAGAACAGCGTCACACAAGCCATGATAAAGTAAAGGAAACTAAGCAACCGAGAGCAAATCATGTCTTCCTCAGATGTAATGTTAGTTCTGTACATCAGCGTTGGGTAAAATAGCATTATAATCTTCTTTGTGGCAGAGAAAGCTGCTTGCATGTAGGCTACGGGAAACAGCAAAGATGTTGAATTAAACACACACACAATCAGCTTTTCCACATGTTTATACTGGCCCTGATAATCAAAACTTCTACTCACCGCTTGCTCCATTCCTGCGGATCAGTTTTTGTGAATGAATGACTCAATCCACCTGTTGCTTTGGTCTTCATGAACAGCCGCTTGCGCCACCTGCTGGTGAGCGACTGACAGCAGCTGCAGATCAAGATTTCGGGTTTTTTTTGGGCTACTGCTATTCCTGCAGATCCCGGATGTGCAATGCTGAATTTTCTGCTGAATTTGAACCACTGAATTTGTGGAAGCGAATTTGGAAAGTGAAATAAAATGGACCGAAATTTGCCTGTCGAATATTATACATTGTATTTTTTAAACAGATTGAATATTTTGGAAGTGAATTCTGGAAGGTGAATATGAATTATTGACTTTTTAATTATTGAATTTATATAAAATGTGTGTGAAATATTTTGAATTGAAATATTCACAGCTTAAATAGACTATGTTAAATTTCAGGACCTAAAAATGCAAGCACTGTTAATGCAATGCATTATTTTTTCAGTCAGTGCTATTCAACGTGCTTTTTTGTTTCAAAGACATATGACATTATTTTTCTTCCATAGTTTTTGCTCAATTTTGCTAATGAAAATAGTTCCTAACAAAGATCACAGCACTGTTTTGCGTCTCTGAGCAATGGTGTTTACTTATCGAATAAATCAGCTTTTTGAACGAATCAGTTGAATAAATGACTCAGTAATTCACTCATTAAAACAGTCAAATGCTTTGTTCCTGAATGAATCATCCATTTCAATGAATCAGTTGAATCTCAATGACTCACTCATTAACAGTCACTTGCCGTCACCTACTGGCAGTTTTAATTTCACATTTCGACTATTTTTCATGTTTTAAATTATTTCAAATATCAGTATTCAACGTTTTATGTTAAAACCAAAACATTAGGCCTATTTATGCATCTGTAACTGCAGTTTAAATGCATCCATGTCCCCTCTGAGATATATAAACTGTGTAGAAAAAATGGAAAAAAGAGTTAAAACTGAACACAATCTTGCTACTCAAGAGGTGTATGAAAATTGTTTTATATATATATTTATAGATATACTTTATTATATAATATATATATATATTTGCTCTTTCATTTTGCTTTACTTGACTTTACTTCACACGTAAGTAAGTTTAAGATTAAAAAACTTACTTTTCGTACTTAAGGACTATAAATATAATATCAAATATTAAGACTGTAATCAAGTAATATTCTAAACAGTGACGTCAATTATACCAACGTCATTTGTGGTAAGATATCGGAACTTTTACGCGTATGGTTTCAGGTACTTTACCCTATGTATAAAGGACGGTGGCAGCAGGTGGGATAGAAGCAGGGGTGTGAAGTAACGAATTACAAATACTCACGTTACAGTAATTAAGTAGTTTTTATCAGTAATTGTACTTTTTTGAGTAGTTAAAAAAATTGTGTACTTTTACTTTTACTCAAGTACATTTTAAGTGATGTATCTGTAATTTTACTCCACTATTTTCCTCCGTTTGTGGTCGTTACTTGCTTATTTTAATTTTATTTTTATCCATCAATGTGATTGGATAGAGAGTAATAGGTCTTGTGACTTTCAAATCAAATTGTGCATAGAAAACTTAACCGCCAACTGTTTATCATGGCTGCTGGAAGTGCATTCTTCAAGCATCAATTCTGTCGCATCTTCCTCTAACTTAATATGTTAAGGTAAATTTCGTATATATGCTTGCCTATCTACACGGCCTGAAATTTGGTGTGAGGTTGCGGGTATTGCGTACAGTGTTAACTCCCGCAAGTGCCACGTTCAGTAAATTCCCCACTCACTCACTTATGAGACAACCTCGTCTCTCTCTCGCGTGCGTTCTACAGCAGTCACTTGGATAAGTCGTTGCTTGTGGAACTTGTTGACTTTTGATGAGTTTGAGCGAGCTGTGAAAAGGGTTTTTATTTTATTTTATCCATTTTATACTATCCGCCTTCATTTAGCAAGTGAACTCGCGCATTTATAAACAATTTTCAAGTTCAACACTTTGTTCCGTTCAGTTGTGGATGCTGCTGATTCACTGTGACCGCAAGTTTCCCCAGAAAAAACTCGCTATTTATTAATGCGTTTCCCCTTACAAATTGTATTATCAGCATAACAATTTGCCATCCTTCTAGAACAATGTGCATTTATGTTAAAATTGTAACATAAAATATCAAGTTTAGTTATTTTTATTTCTCTATTGCAAAATGCTAAAACTGGCACCGTTTTGCAGAGAAATGGGCTCTCATTTTAACCCATATCATGGTGTGTGATGCTGAACTATGAGTTTCTAATGGTGTTTGTAGTTGCACTGTTCTAAACATTAAAGGGGTCATATTATGTTGCTAAAAAGAACATTATTTTGTGTATTTGAAATGTGTTTATGCGGTTTAAGGTTCAAAAAACACATTATTTTCCACATACTGTACATTATTGTTTCTCCTCTATGCCGCCTTTCTGAAACGTTGCGTTGTGATTGGCGAATCCTCAATGGTGATGGAAAGGTACGGCTCCCCATTACTGTGATGATGCTGTCAGGCCTGGGCGATGATTTAAAAACATGAAAACCTATTATAAACGAGGCATTCGTTGCATCCAGTGGGGACATAATTACGGATTATAATGACTTATACTGTCTTTTTACGCGTTGCATTGCATCGCGCCGCGTAAACATAAAACCATGTCTGCATTTGTGATTGGAGAAATGACAAACAACAAGTCCTACTCTACACTGCCCAAAACACTTGCTTAATAGATAAAATAATAAAACGCTTGGAATATAAAAAACTAATTACAGTATGTGAGTCAGACCAGGCCGATTTAGGCTACTCTACCAGGATCCAAAAACACAGTCCTCCATAAAATGTGCTGCAAACATCTGAATATATGGGTTGAACTGTTCTGGAACAGTGTTGTAAATACAACTTAACCACTGATTTCTAGTCGTGTCCATTTTTGGAAGACCAAACAAAGTAGTTTCGCTTTCACAACGAAACACAGCGTCACAAACGAGGCCTAGAGTGAGCAGAGGCAGGCGGCTAGAGTGAGGAACGGCCGGGGGATTCGACGAAGGAGTGGCCGGCGGGCCTGCGGCAACCACATGTGACGACCTCGGGCTGGACTCCGCTTCGTCCACGGTGAAAGCGATCCACAGCGCAAAGTTGATATATTCCCTCAGCGACCAGCACAGATCAGCTCCAGGCAGGACGAAGCAGATATCGTCCTCTTTTAGAAGTTAACAAAGTAGTTTCGCTTTCACAACGTGAATCACACAGTGCCTTCACGACATGCGGCGGCAACAACAATACTACAGCAAGAACATTTGGGTGGCGTTATGAAAATCTTCCCAGATAGTGACGTAGTTATGTTGTGGGGCGTGTTAGAACGAGCCGTTTTTGGTTGGCGTGGTTGACTCTTAACTTTTATAGAATATCTCTTTGGGTTTGAGACTTAGTCTTTGCAACTTTACAGATCTTCTTTTGCACCAAGAGCTTGTAACACTCAAAGAGAAAGGAAAAATTTAAATCGCATAATATGACCCTTTTAATATATGATGTGCAACAACAGCATGCTGTCTCAGTGGGCTTACACATGATTTTAAATCTATTTTTTTTTCAACTTTATGATTTAAATGGGGATGATCTGAGAATAACTTTCGTCTTTTCTTCAACTGAATACTGTTTCAGTGATGTTTTGATGTATTTTAAAGAGTTGACAGTCAAAATTAAAACTGCTGGATGAAAGATATTATTCATTCTTTATGACAAACAAGATAATGTGAATTACAGAATGTACAACGTTTTTTAAAATGTATAAATTGCGGTGTTCAGCGTTTATTATGAGGGGGTAGAATACACAGCTCAGTACTCATTACTCAATACTTATGAGTACTTTTAAGTAGGCTACTCTTTTACTCTTACTCAAGTAGTTTTTTGGACAAGTACTCTTCTCACACTACATTTTTTGGAAGGTAATGGTACTTTTAGTAAATTTTTTTTGTATATTTTTTCAGTACTCTTTCCACCACTGGATAGAAGTAACTTTATGTCTGAACTTGTGCAAGCTGCTTATTGGTCTGAGCCAAAATGAAATGTGATATTTTGGTCTCTAGATAGAGCTGGGGTCTATGGGATTGTTTGCCCTTTTTATCATACGCCAGGTGAAAATCATTAGTCTAGCTGCTAAAAAAGTAATCCACATGATCTGAGCTATCATTCATGAACACACACAGTGCAGGAGAGTTATTATGACCAATAGTAATTTGAGTAAAGGGCTAAATAAAAACAGCAGAATTTCTTTCTGTGAAGAGAGCGGTTACTGGTTTCATCAAAACAGCCATCAGTTTGATTTGATGTGTAATGATGTAGTCAAAGTAATTAGCATAAAAAAGTTATGTTTATGGTCAATTATTTTTGTAGCTGTATCTCATTAAGTACATTTACATGCAGAATTATAGCTGAATTACAGCAGGATAACAGAGTTCTCACAGACTTTATCTGTACATGACACAATGCAGAATCAAGTATTTGAAGGAGTAAACTCACCTCACACGTTCCTTTCAGAGCAAACACACAACCACAAGTCCAGTCGACATGCAGACATGCTGTTAAAAATCCACAATAGCATTTCTATGACTTTACAAAACAGAAAAAAAGAGAGAAAGATGTCAAATCTATATCAGTGTGCGGACAGTCCATTTGTATTTTTGCTATAGTTTGACTTTTTTTGTCCTGCATCTGAGCCGTGTGGGTTTGTGGGATGTGCTCAACTTTTTTACACTTTGGTTAAAGATGTCAAATCTACCATCACTCCCTCTGCTGTTGTATTAGAAACACTCATACAGCAGCGCTAAACTGGCTTTGAAACGACTATATATCGATTATATATGCTTTTGTTGAAGCCATCTGCCCACATTGGGGCAGTCGTGGCCTAATGGCTGGAGAGTCGGACTTCGAGTCTCAGGTCCGGCAGGGATTGTAGGTGGAGAGAGTGAATAACCAATGCCTCACTTCCACACTTAATACCACGACTGAGGCAATACTGCTCCGGGTGTGTGTGTTCGCTGCTGTGTGTGTGGACTTGGATGGGTTAAATGCAGAGCACAAATTCTGAGTATACTTGGCCACATGTAATGTCATTTCACTTTCACATTAATTTAACTTTAAATTAATTTAATGTTATATGTATTATATGCATCTGAAACAACATTGCAAACTTTTAAAGATACAAATAGGACAGTAGCAGAACAGATGTTTGGCCATTTACTGTTAAATACATCATTATGAAAGATCTTGCATGAAAGAGACTGGCAGATCAACTTGCTTTTAGTTTTCTCTCTCCAATAAGGGAACAATAATTGTTTAAGTAGTTGTACATTTCATTTAATAAAATGTGTATGAGTGTGTATGAGAATGATAACAGTGAGAGGATGATTGCAGGCCGTTTTATGGTGTAATTGAAGAAGAACCAATTGGACACAGCATCATTCTCTCTCTGCTCTGAAGACGCAATCGTTTTTTAATTTATCCATCGTTTTTATTCAATTATGTAATTCACGGTGTTTAATGGGATTTGATTTGGGGATTGTAGTTCTTTCCCTCATTAAAGTAAAAAAAATGTGTCTTTGTCTTTTTGTGTAATCTATGAATTACACACACTTCTGGAACCAAAGGCTGGTGAAAAAGGGGGTGACTACTAATGCACTTGGGATCCCCATATGTTCTAGAGGAAATCATCTGATTCCCATTAGCAAACTTTACCCAACCAGCATTTTTATATCTGAACTGTTCTAGTCTTACACTGTGAACATCCTAAGAACATAAATGGTTATGTAAGTATTTATTTTAACAGGAGTTTTCCATGCCTGTGTGAAATGCATTTTTTGGTATCCACATACAACTTCATTCACCTTGGACAACTATTCACCGTGGTTATGTAATTATGTTATATGATAGAACATATTGTTTCTATTAGTACAGTAACTTGATCAATGTTTTCATTAAATAGTTAACAGCATGTTTCATCAGACTAACAGTTAGCAGGTTGTTGTTAAGACAGTGATTTAAACCAGTGCTTCTCGACGCTGTTCCTGGAGCTCCACATTCTCAGAAGAAAAGTGCCTTCAGGGGTGCAAGAGCTCATCATTAGGGCAAAATCCTCAAAGGGACACCTTTGTGCCTTCTTTACTACTAAAGAGTGCATAATAGTACCATAAGAGTATTTTACTACCTTAAAGGGATAGTTCACCCAAAAATGAAAATGTGATGCTTATCTGCTTACCCCCAGGGCATCCAAGATGTAGGTGACTTTGTTTCTTCAGTAGAACACATTTGATGATTTTTAAGTCCAACCGTTGCAGTCTATCAGTCTTATAATGGATGGCAATGGTAACAAAGTCTATGAGTGTAAAAAAAACATGCACAGACAAATACAAATTAAACCCTGCAGCTCGTGACGAAACATTAATGTGTAAAGACACGAAACGATCAGTCTGTGCAAGAAACCGAACATTGTGATATAATTTTTACCTCTAATACACTACTATGTCCAACTGTCTTTGGGCGCGAGCACGGCTTCTGGTGCGTGAGGTGTGTATGTGCTCTGGTGTAGTTTACGTTAATGGGTGTGTTGTCGCGGGAGGAGCAAACGACAGACACAGTTTATTAACAGAAAATAAACAAAGTGTCCAGAAAAAAGGGAATCAAGTGTCCAAAATAAACAGGGGATCTGGTGTCCTCATCGTGCTGCGGGGTTCGTGCAGGGAAGGGCGCGAGAGATCACTTCCGGCGCTTGAGTAAACTACGCCAGAGCGCGTACACCACCTCACGCATAGGAAGTCGTGTGCGTGCTCGAAGCAGTTGGGCATAATGGTGTATTAGAGGTAAAAAATTATATAAATACTGTTCGGTTTATGGCACAAACCGATCGTTTTGTGTCTTAGGACATCAATGTGTCGTCATGAGCCGCAGGGTTTAATTTGGATTTGTCTGTGCATGTTTTTTTTACACTCATAGACTTTGTTACCATTGCAATGCATTATACGACCAATAGACTGCAACGGCTGGACTTAAAAATCATCAATTGTGTTCTACTGAAGAAACAAAGTCACCTACATCTTGGATGCCCTGGGGGTAAGCAGATAAACATCAAATTTTCATTTTTGGGTGAACTATTCCTTTAAGGGTACATAATACAACTCTGAGGTACTGATATGGTTGATACGCTTGTTTTGTTTACTGTGTTGAGACGTGCTGAAGTTGTGTTTGGTCTCATAATCTATCGCATACCTTGTCAGTGTCGTGCACTTGCTTAGCCCTTTGTTGTGATAAACAGTAAAGTGTGTTCAGCTGAATTCAATTTCCGTTTTGTGAAACTGGTATAAAAAAGCTTAATACACGGAGCAGCCGTCGCGTGACAGCCTCCTCGTGTGAAGAACGAAGAGTGTAAAGACCATCGACTCTACCGTGCGACTCCAGCGGGCAGGGACATCGGCAAGGGATATAAGTATCGCTTTTGATTCATTCTCTTTTTTACTATTTGTTTCACTTCTGTTTTCAGTTTTTATAACCAATTCTTACTATGTGTTTCCAGATCCCTACTACCTCTACTACTCGCAAACCATGCATCACACACAATAGGCAGCACAATCCTAACAACATGTGCACTTTGCCTATGTCTACTAATACAATACTTTCTTTTTCTATTGGTCTCTGGAATTGCCAGTATACTGTAAACAAAGCAGATGTCATTACATCTATTACTAGTCATTTAAGGCTAAACCTCATGGCCCTGACAGAGACTTGGATCAAACCAGAGGACACTGCTACCCCTGCAGCACTCTCCAATAATTTCTCTTTTTCCCACACTCCCCGTCTGACTGGAAGATGTGGAGGTACTGGTCTGCTTATCTCTAATGATTGGAAATATAATCCTTTGCCTTTTATGGGTATTAACAGCTCCTTTGAATCACATTCAGCCACTATTACTCACCCTTTTAAAATAAATGTTGTAGTTGTTTATTGACCGCCAGGACCACAAGGTAATTTCTTGGAAGAATTAGATGTGCTGCTCTCAAACATTCCTGAGGATGGTACTCCCCTAGTTAAGCTTGGAGACTTTAACATCCACCTAGATAAACCACAGGCTGCAGACTTCCACACTCTACTTGCCTCTTTTGATCTCAAGCGAGTATTAACTACGGCTACTCACAAATCAGGCAACCAACTGGACCTTATTTACACACGGCACTGCTCCACTGATCATGTGCTGGTTACTCCATTGCACACCTCGGATCACTTCCTCTTCACTTTAACCTCAACATGGTTCCTGACATAACACATACCCCTACACATGTCACTTTTTGATGTAACCTACGCTCTCTCTCACCCTCCCGGCTATCTGCTACGGTTTCATCTTCGCTTCCTCCCCCTAAACAGTTAGCATCTCTTGATGTTAACAGTGCTACTGATACGTTCTGCTCCACTCTTACGTCTTGTTTAGACACCATCTGCCCCTTGTCTTCCAGGCCAGCCATTCCACCCCTTCTGCCCCTTGGCTGTCTGAAGTTCTCCGCGAACATCGTTCTAAGATCAGGGCTGCTGAAAGGGTATGGCGCAAATCAAAAAATCCTACTGACCTTAATGTGTATCAGTCACTCCTCTCTTCCTTCTCTGCTAATGTCTCCACTGCTCAAAGGACACACTACCACAACAGAATTAACAATTCGTCTAACTCTTGCATTCTCTTTAAAACATTTTCCTCCCTCCTCCTCCCCCTCCTTCATCAACTCTAATGCTGCCTTGACGTGTTATCAGAAATGTCCTATTTCCCACTTATGAAGTCGTGATTACGAGCTTGTCATATTCAAGTGCTTTAATGTCGGAAAGAAGAAATGTAGCATCCCATTGGTTGACTATCATAAATATTCACAACGCTACACATGTAGTTTGCTGACAATTCTGGAATTTCGGTCAAATAAATGCTTATTTCACTGCTTATAAAACACACAATATGCTTCGAATGATCGTTCACATCTAGCCTATAAACACACTACTTTAGCGACAAGACAAAGTGATGTAGTTGTTGTGAGAACAGCATTGACAGCAGCAATGGTTGTCCGGGGAGGACAGGACTCCCCCTATCTGAGGGTTTTCCCCCCTAAAAATATGATTAAAAACCAGGATGTGCATTGTGAATAACAAAGTTTTATACTTTAAATATGTGTAAGTAGTAAAAAACCAAATGGGGCAAAAATGAGTTTTAAGTAAGAACAGTTTGCGTCTCCCCCGCCTTGACTAACAGTCTTCTTGTCCAAATGCCCGCTTCTTTTTACATCACCTACACAACACACACGAGTCCTGGTGAGCGAGAACAAAAGTCAATAGGGGTGGAACGACGTTTCCTCCACCCCCCCCCCCAAGTAAGGCTGTCAAGGCTATTTTATTCACTTAAACATCGGATGAAGTGATTATTTTCTCTTTAATACAGATGGTGGGGGCTAAAATACACATTATTGAGGTCGCTTCAACCCGCGGACATGAAAAACAAACCACGGCAACAGTGTTAAAGAAGCTAAAGCTAAAGATAGTAATGTCTACAACGGACACGAGCGCTGTCTCGGCGTGACCACAACAGCTTGATGTTGTCTAATTTGGCACGGTCTCCCTGCTACGCTATAGTAGTAAGGCTTTCCTCTGTGTATAAATATCCTTACAAGTACAATTTTAACTGTATTATTTGTGTCCCCTTCAAAAATAATTTTGGACAAATTTTATGTTTATGTCCCTCCCCTACTGTGATGAACTTTTCGCTCGCTCACATCATTAACACATCCCTTCACACTGGTGTTTTTCCCTCAGCATTTAGACAGGCTCATATAACCCCACTACTTAAGAAACCCACCCTTAACCCATCTCTTTTAGAGAACTACAGACTTCCCTTCTTCCTTTCATTGCAAAAACACTTGAACGAGCTGTGTTCAACAAACTCTCAAGTCTCTGCCTTTCTCACACAGAACAACCTCCTCGACACCAACCAGTCTGGTTTCAGAAGTGGACAATCAACCGAGACTGCCTTGTTTTTTTTTCCTCTCAGTTGTGAAGCACTAAGAACTGGCAAGAGTGGATTCCAAATCTTCTATACTTATTTTGCTGGATCTGTCTGCTGCTTTTGACACGGTTAACCACCAGATCCTCCTGTCAACCCTATTGGCAAAGGGCATCTCAGGAACCACACTCCAGTGGTTTGAGTCTTACCTCTCAGATAGGTCCTTCAAAGTATCTTGGAGAGGTGAGGTGTCCAAGTTGCAACATCTAACTACTGGAGTGCCTCAGGGCTCAGTTCTTAGACCACCTCTCTTCTCTATCTACATGGCATCACTAGGTTCTGTCATTCAAAAACATGGCTTTTCATACCACTGCTATGTTGATGACACTCAACTCTACCTCTCATAACATCCTGATGATCCGACGATAGCTGCACGCATCTCAGTTTGTCTAACAGACATATCTTGCAGGATGAAGGACCATCACCTTCAACTCAACCTTGCCAAGACAGAACTGCTTGTGGTTCCATCAAACCCATCGTTTCATCACAATTTCACCATCCAGTTAGGCACATCAACCATAACTCCTTCAAAAACAGCCAGAAACCTTGGAGTTATGATTGATGATCAGCTGACTTTCTCAGACCACATTGCTAAAACTACCCGGTCCTGCAGATTTGCTTTATTCAACATCAAGAATATCAGGCCCTTACTTTCAGAACATGCTTCACAACTCCTTGTTCAAGCTCTTGTTCTATCCAGGCTGGACGATTGCAATGCTCTCTTGGCAGGTCTTCCAGCCAGTTCGATCAAACCTTTACAATTAATCCAGAACGTGAGCCGAAAAGAATGCATGTCACACCTCTGTTCATCAATTTGCACTGGCTACCAATAGCTGCTCGCATAAAATTCAAGGCATTAATGTTTGCCTACAAAACCACCACTGGCTCTGGACCCCTTTAAATTCATTACTTCAGACTTATGTGCCCTCTAGAAGCTTGCGTTCTGCAAGTGAACGTCGCTTTATTGTGCCATCCCAAAGAAGCACAAAATCACTTTTACGGACTTTTAAAATAAATGTTCCCTCCTGGTGGAATGACTTGCCCAAATCAATCCGAGCAGCTGAGTCCTTAGCCATCTTCAAGAATCGGCTAAAAACACATCTCTTCCATCTTTATTTGACCCTCTAACTCTAGCACTCTCTATTCTAACAATTTTTTTTAAATAACATAGCTTTTCAATTCTTGTGTATTGTATTGTTTTTATTAATACAAACTGTCAAAAGCTAAAAAAAAGGCCTCTAACACTAGCTTGCTCTATTCTTTTTCTATTCTATTTTTCTTTTTATTTATTATATAATTAAAAAAAAGCCTGCTACATGTACTGCGTTAAGCCAACTGAGACTTGTTATAGCACTTGCATATCATTGCTCTTTTGTTGATTTAGATTGCTTCTATTGTCCTCATTTGTAAGTCGCTTTGGATAAATTCATCTGTTAAATGACTAAATGTAAATGTGGTAATACTGCACGCTATGGGGAAAGAAGGTACAAAGGGGTACCCTTTAAGGGTCCTGCCCCAGTGACGAGCTCTTGTACCCCTAAAGGCACAAATTTGCACTTTTTTTTCCTGACAGTGCAGCACTGCACATTATGCATGTCTTCACTGTCTGACACAGCAATATCAGGTCTTGGAATCTCTACTGATGAGCTGAACCATGTGTGTTTGATGGAGGAGACATGCTGAAGGTGCAGTGCTGGGGCTCCAGGGCCAGGGTTGGGAACCACTGATTTAAATATTGGTTAAATTAACATTTAATTCAACAATATATAAAAATAACTATTTGATGAATTGAAGAAATAGATCCTGCAACCGTTTTTAGCTTTTACAGGTACATGACACTCTGTCAAGGTCTGTCCGTTGAGAATCAGCGACAGGAATCCCCCCCCCCCCCCCCCCCCCCCCCCACCCCCCCTCCCCCCCCCCCCCCCCCCCCCCCCCCCCCCCCCCTGAGGAGATGATTGAGACGTCACAGTCGAGGCTGGCTCAGTGGTCTGTGCATACCTGTCTTCAGTGTTAAGCATATTTGTAGATTATCCATGATGCTCGGTGCTCTTTTGTCCATGAGTTTCAGCTATGAACAGTGTTGCTGAAGATGCACAAAAGGTGTCACACGGAGCCTGTGGAGTGAGACGAGGCCGGCCGCCTTTAATCTTATTACTGCCACCCAGATCGCAGCAGCAGACGCTTCACCTACAGTCGCTGTGTAGAGACCACAAACACCAGAGGACTTCACATGAATCTAAATCGACACTATCTGGAGTAAAAACAACAGGTTATTACTCATCTTATGTGGTTATGCACCTTCACTCATTTTATTGTTATTGATATTTATTTATTCATGTACCATCATCTTTCTTATCTGTAACCAAGCTGCCTGTCGACTGGAAGATTATGAAAGAGCATCATGCTCAAGATTTCCATGAAACATACATGCCATAACATTGTGTTCTCTATCAGGTATAAGGTCATCGTTATAAAGAGTGTTTGTTATCGTAGAGTGAAACCTTGGTTGTTTCACTTGGTTGTGTAAAATTAAAGTTTCATAGTGAAGAAATATACATGAGATCTTTTTGGACAATGGACAAAATAAGCCTCCATTTTATTGGGGAGATGTGTAACAGGCTGTTAAATACACCCCCTGAAACATATAATGCATAATTTCCAAAGCCTAAACAATGCAATATCTAAAAATAACAAAAAGTAATATGTTATTTTTACATTCAAGATAAATGTGCAGGCGTATTTTAGCAGTATAATATGTTTTTCTTCCCAAAGATCCAGTGTGTGTCATTATGTTATCAAATGTAAGAGGCTTTGGAAGTTGAAATCAGTGAGGTGTGAGAGAAGTGCTAATATACTGGCACCAGCTGCAGCACAATCACGTCTTATTAGAGCCGAGGAGAAAACATTGCCACGAATACTCCAACTTTTTGGTTTTAACCACACACACGGTACTTTTTGGTTATTTTCAGCTCAATCCGAATTAAGTGTTAAAACATCTATTTTCTGGGGTGCTGGAAGTGTCACCACTTAGCATTTGTCTGTTATTAAGGTTTTTATTTAATATTTTTTCCCTGATCAGAGTCACACACACACACACTGCTCTGTACTTTTCCTACAGTCAAATGCTCTGTGCTCGATCAGGCCGCTGTGGCTCCCATAGAGGTGGTCAGCGGGCCCCTTTCTTTCACACAGCGGCCCCTCAGTTCAATGTTAACATCCAGAGGGTCCACCTCCAGCTTTCACACCCTGGCCTCCTCTTGTGCTGTCCAGCTGGCTGTGACCCCTGACCTCTTGACCCTCACTCCTGACCCCTGGACTCGTTCCCACGCCACACGTTTTTGTACGGCCCTCGCCGTGGCAACTCCGAGGCCATCGCTGCCACGGTAACAGATAGAAATAACTTTATTCAGCAGAGAGGTGGACAATCTGCCAAAACACTCCTCAATAACCATCACGTACCACTCCAGCACCTCCGATCATGTGATCTGATGAGATCTGGCATAGACAATTACAAGTCTACAAGTAATAATAAAAAACATTCACTCCTCAGTCAAACTAATGTTTAGAAGTTGGAAACTCAAAACTTGAAAAAATGCCTTATGTGTTGACTTTCTAGCAGCTGCCTGTTTAATCTACTGAGAGCTGGACAATATAATCCAAATATGTACCACAATATAAATCATTTTCAACCACAGTAAGGAATGCCATCCCGTTATAGTAGTTCTGCCTGAAATCAGAGAAGATACTAATTGAAATTAAAGCCATACTCTATATTTCTCACATCCCTGCTTAAATCACTGATGATTATGGTTGGAAAATGTTAAACTCACATCAGACTCTTGACAACCAGCTATTTTCATCTAAAATAAACTAATTGTATTTTCACGAATGCTTTTGGAGAATCGCTCACTCCTGCTTTGAACAAAACCGACCAATATTTAAATCTCCTAAATGCATTTGAATGACATTTTTCTGTGCTAGACAACACTATAAATACAATACAGCTGTGAATCCAGAGGATCGCTCGTTTTGTTTATATATCCCAAAAACCCCCCCCCCCCGTTAAAATGAATTTGTTTATCGATCATATCACACAGCACTAAAACTTACTCTATGAGATGACAGAACCTGCTGCAGAAGTGCACAGTCTGGCCCTTATGTAGTAGAAGCGCTCGGGTTCATGTACTCGTGCAGATCATGATTCGGGCTTACAGCGCCCTTTAGCTGTGACTACAGTCCCAAACACAGAGTAAATCAGGTCTAAATGAACATGACACTCGTCTTTAGTGTAAACACTTTCGTGGTTTATGGCCCTCGAGGGATGCTGTAGAAAAGCTTAAGATGTCCAAACACACACTTCCACTCTTTACAGAGAAATGAGTGCCCTTTGACCCTCATTCTGAGTAAACAGGACAACAAACAGGACAACGTGAGACCTCAAGCTCCTGTTCTGCACACAACCGAGGCTTTTACCGTAACACCTTAAGTGCTTCTGAACGCTTTACTCTGATGCACTGACTTCAGATTCTCCAAACGCTGAGCTGAAATCACTTTCCCGCATCTGTATCTCCATCGCTGCAGCACGGCCTCCTCCCTCGCCCTTTCTCTCTCGCTCGCTTCATTGTGTCGCTGGAGATTCTCTCCATTGAGCTCGAGTCTCTTAGGAAACCCCAGTCCTGCATAAAATGAGGGGGACAGAAGAAAAGGAGGTTAGGAGGGAGGAAGGGGGGAAAGAGGAGGGGAAATCCAGAGAAGGGACACAAAATGTGAGGGACAGCGTGAGGACGGAACAGAAGATGTGGAGGACAGAGCAGCAGAGGAGGTCTCTCTGGCCTCATAACGCTTCACGCTCTTCCAAACAGGCCTCCCCTGAGGAATATCTCATCGCTCTTTTCTGTGTCTCTTGACATTCTTCAGGAGGAAACGGGTCAGCTGTTGATAGACAGTAAGATATAGAGCTAGGAAATGTGGATGGCATAGCAGGTCATTGTGAGAACTGAATGAGAAATATTTGAGTTTGTATTGAGATGATTACAGTGTGAGGTCTCTGATTACTGGTATGATTTTTTCATGCGGGCAAACGTTTCAGAATTAGTAGACTCTTCATTTCACTGCAAGCATTTTTGGGGAAGATATTGAAAAGATCTCATTCAGAATGTTTCTGCTCTGTTCGCTGAACTCAGTTTTGAGAGTGATGTGAAGTCATCCTGAATAAAGAGAACGGTTTTGTGTTTGTTATTAGCAGGTGGAATCTAGATGGAATCTGGAGACTTTTGTCACATTTTCTGCACAGATTTTGGGGGAAATGAATAAGCAAGGAACACGTGTGGACACTTATAGCTGGAGTTGTGCAGGCACAGATCCCATGTGGGCCTGGTTATTAGATTCATTAAAAAAAAATGCATTGAGTGATTCCACTGCTTCTGGAGAATCTGAGCTTGATGGATGGATTCATTTTCACCAACATTTACCAAAATGTAACAACTACAGATGAATGTTATGCTGTGATGAAGTTCCATCAGAAGTTGTGGAAGAAACGGCTCTTAACTGAAAGTCTCAGGAAACTCTCAATTCAGTCGAACCCACCAAAGCCGGGGAGAGAGGAGCAAATCAAACCGTTTGGTTTATTTGAAGCAGTATTTAATCAAACTCCATGGAGACTGAAGCATATTTACAGCCTGCCGAAGCCAGAGAAAGTGAATGGTTTGATTAATCTCAGATCTTTTGTGCGGCTGTGTGAGTTATGGGTTAAGAGCCTGTCGTCGGCCGCTGCTATTATCTAAAGCTGTGTGCTTTGATCGCTTAAGCCATGAGGATCCTACTGTGACACACAGCTGCCCGGAGCGCTGACCGTCTCACCGCTGACCATTGTGTCCGGCCGATCTCTCCTCTCCTCTCCTCTCCTCTCCTCATGAGCCTGGTCTGATGTTGACGGTCTGGTGCTGATTGTCCAAACGCAATTCTTGTGCTTGTGTGAAGCAGGAGTTGTGGATGGACGTCACGCTCCTGGCCGTCCCTCATGTCTCCAAACAGCGGTTTCAACGTTTTCTAAGGGTTCATGGTCCTTCATGTCTCCAAAGGACCGTTTTGAAAAGATGCTTCACGTATTTGTTTAGTTTTGTCATGCTTTGCTTGTGACGGTGACAGATGACCGGTGAGATTAAATGGGATTTGCAGAAGTCTCTTGTTCCTCAGATGTGCGTCCTCTAGATCAGCGGATCTTAACCAGGGCTTTGGGAGCCACCAGCAGGCCTCGAGATGACTTAAAATGAATTAAAATAAGACAAAACAGCTTGAAAATTGCTAAAACAACGAAAAATCTATTCATTCGCAATCAGATGTCTTAGTGTATCCACCCTCACCAGTTTTTAATATTAATTCGTTCCCTTATCTAGGACCCTTCTATTTCGAAATGAATATATATTTCAGCAAGTTTCCGCAAACTGGTCTTCATGGGTCATAAAATAATAGTATGAATCTAAAAAGTATAATGAACCCACTCACATTAAAAAAAAAAAAATATATATATATCTATATATATATCCTGCTGTTAAGAGTTTTCAGATGAGAGACCTCAACCATACCTCAATGCTGATCTCAACTGCAAGAAACCAAAATGTACACCATTTATGCGTGCTACCAGTTTTTGCCTTGTTTGTGTACGTGGTTTTTGATTTGTCTTAACCGATTTAGAGCAACCTCTCAAAACATATCAAATGAGCCCTACAACTCACTTAAGTCTGGTAAATTAAAATTAAAAATGTAATTAAACATAAAAAAACCGCTGTCAGTTCTGTTTCCTTGACGAGTGTGTTGGAAGTTGAGGAAGAAAAGGTAATGAACTGACATGAATATTTAGAAGTCATGAGGAAAGGGTGTTGACATGCAGTTGCCTTGAGCTGAAATCTGAGTCTTTCCACGTAAAACTGTTTTCAATCTAAACGTCAACAAGGGTGAATTCTGAATCAAAAGAGAATTCAATCAGAAGTATAGTGGGACAATCTATCTGTGCAATGGAACTGAAAAAGCACACAGAAGAACAGCAGAAAAACGAGATCAAGAGAAGACGGCATTAAATTGCTAATGGGGCCTGATGAATACACAACAGCTCTACTGACAACTATCCACGTGCTGGACACACACTGAGTTTATCCCACACACACACACTCGCACACAACACACACACACACACACACTGTATGTACACCCATGGCAAACCTATACGATATAAAAATAATAATAACTCATATTTTATGCATACTTATATATTATATTAATATGCAATGTTATTTTATTAATGTTGTTTTCTTGCATAAATAAACTGCTGCTTTTTTTGTGATACATTGTGCACAAAAAATGGAGGTAAACTGTGTATAACGGCATGTCTTTTTTATGTTACATTTAATTTGTGATTTCAACTTGATTTGTTGGATTTTTTTGTGCAAAATAAATAAATAAAGCAATTTAGCATAGCTAAAGTAAAGTCAGTTATCCTCAGACAGTCCAGCCTCGGGTTTTCTTTATTCTTCAGACATCTCATGTCTGATTATGTCACTGCTCTTCTGAAATGTTTGAACGGAACATTAGACAAATTAAATGGCATAATAATCAGCAGTTGTGTAATAGTGTAATGAGTAAAAGTGCTGCTTGAAGCCACTCAGTGAAACCATTCCCTCATAGACCTAATCTCTAGAGCAAGTCTGCAAAACTACAAGCACATTACATGCTTTAAACTCAGTTAGCTATTGTAAAACAAACTTGTTGCAAACCTTTTTTACGTATGATGAAAACAAAAATGTTATGAGTTGTAGTTTTTAAAAAAATGCTTACACAGCTTACATAGCTCCATTTCTCAAAACTACACAAAACCAAAACACACACACAACATGCAAAACGTCACACACATCTTCCAAAAGCAAGCACTTCTTTGATTATTTGAACTCTTCTAAAAATGGTATTTTTGCGTAGTAACTATACACACAAGAATACAATAATTAGCCACATACACACCAGACTACACACAGATGTGAAGAATGTAAAACACTCGTCTCTCGTTTGTCTCCGGCTTGTTCAGAGTGCAGTGGACCACAGTATATATGTACAACTGATGAATTTACACAGTTATGCAACTGAACTGAATCAATACTCACTTACTACGCTAAATGACAATATTGACTTGTTAGAGCTGCTTTACAACAGAATTTGAATGTGATACTATTGTGAAGCTGCTGTGAAACAATCTAAATAAAGTTGACTTTTCTGACTTGCTGATATGCACATTCAGTGTGTTTATTATATATGTGTGTGGGTGTGTGGTGTAGTATATATATATATGTGTGTGGTGTGTGTGTGTGTGTTTGGTGTAATCTATATATATTTGTTGTGTGGTGTATATATAAACTATTATTTGTGTGTTTGTGTGTGTTGTATATACAGTGGTACGGAAAGTATTCAGACCCCCTTAAAAATTTCACTCTTAACAATATTGCAGCCATTTGCTAAAATAATTCAAGTTAATTGTTTTCCTCATTAATGACGCACGAGCACCCCATATTGACAGAAAAACACTGAATTGTTGACATTTTTTGCAGATTTATTAAAAAAGAAACTGAAATATCACATGGTCTTAAGTATTCAGACCCTTTGCTGTGACTCTCATATATTTAACTCATGTGCTGTCCATTTCTTCTTATCATCCTTTAGATGGTTCTACACCTTCATTTTAGTTCAGCTGTGTTTGATTATACTGATTGACTTGATTAGGAAAGCCACACACCTGTCTATATTAGACCTTACAGCTCACAGTGCATGTCATAGCAAATGAGAATCATGAGGTCAAAGTAACTGCCTGAAGAGCTCAGAGACAGAATTGTGGCAAGGCACAGATCTGGCCAAGTTTACAAAAAAAATTCTGCTGCACTTAAAATTCCTAAGAGCACAGTGGCCTCCATAATCCTTAATGGAAGACGTTTGGGACGACCAGAAAACTTCCTAGAGCTGGCCGTCCGGCCAAAACTGAGCTATCGGGGGAGAATAGCCTTGGGGTGAGAGCGTTAAAGAATAAAACCCAAAGATCACTGTGGCTGGACTCCGAGTGGCAGTCTGGAGATGGGATAAAGATTGATAGACAAGTCACCATCACTGGGGGCAGCGGGCCCTCCACCAGTCGGGTCGTTATGGAGAGTGGCCCGACGAAAGCCTCTGCTCAGTGCAAGACACATTAAGCCCGCATGGAGGGTTTGCTAACAAACACCGTGAAGGACTCCAAGAGGGAGAAATAAATTCTCTGGTGCTGAGTAACCAAGTAGAACTTTTTGGCCTTATTCTAAGCGGTATGTGTTTGAAAAACCAGGCACATGCTCCTCACCTGTCCAATCAGTCCCAACATTGAAGCATGGTGGTGGCAGCATCATGTGTGGGGGTGTTTTTCAGCTGCAGGACAGGACGACTGGTTGCAATCGAGGGAAAGATGGCCAAGTACAGGGATATCCTGGACGGAAACCTTCTCCAGAGTGATCAGGACCTTAGACTGGGCCGAAGGTTTACCTTCCACAAGACAATTACCCTAAGCACACAGCTAAAATAACAGAGTGGCTTCACAACAACTCTGTGACAACAACTTCTTGAATGGCCCAGCCAGAGCCCTGACTTAAACCCAATTGAGCATCTCTGAGAGACCTAAAAATGGCTGTCCACCATGTTTACCATCCAACCTGACAGAACTGGAGGATCTGCAAGAAGGAATGGCAGAGGATGCTCAAATCCAGGTGTGAAAAATTTGTTGCATCTTTCCCAAAAAGACTCGTGTCTGTATTAGATCAAAAGGGTGCTTCTGCTAAATACTGAGCAAAGGTCTGAATACTTAGGACCATGTGATATTTCAGGTTTTTCTTTTTTAATAAATCTGCAAAAATGTGTACAATTCTGTGTTTTTCTGTCAATATTTCTGTCTGTTAATGAGGGAAAAAATTAACTTAAAATGATTTTAGCAAATGGCTGCAAATATAACAAAGAGTGAAAAATTTAAGGAGGTCTGAATCCTTTCCGTACCCACTGTACATATAATTATATTAATATGTAGTGTGTGTGGGTGTGTGTGTGTGGGTGTGTGTATGTATGTGTGTGTGTTCATAGATGGTGTATATATCTGGTGTTATATCGATATTATATATAGATCTATATATCTATAAAGTGTGTGTTGGTGTATATATTGTATTGTAATATATATCTATCGATATGATTGTGTTGTGTGGTGTTGTGTTGTGCTGTCTATATATCTATTGTGTATATATATATTGTGTGTAGTATATCTATGTGTGTGTGTGTATATATTATTGTGTGTGTGTATATATATATATATATATAGATAGTGGTGTGCGTTGTGTATCTATCTATATCCATATAATGTGGGGTGTGATTAAGTTGTGTGTTATATATATCATCATAGGTTGTGTGTGTAATAAGATATATATAATATGTGTTGGGTATTCTTATATATATATATCTATATATCATTCTTATATATTGTGTGGGTGGGTGTGTAAGTATAGATTATATATATAAATATTTGGGTGTGTGGGAATATATATTAATAGATATACTTGAGGTGTGGTGTGTATGTCTATTGGTCGATATATACTATATATCGTTGTGGTGTGTGTAATAATAATCTCGATAATATGTGTTTGTGTAATATATATCTATCATATTAGTTTCTATTATATCTAGACTGGTGTGTGTTTGTATATATATATGGGTTGGTACTGTATCGTGACACCAGTTAGGACACACACACACACACACACTGTCTAAACAGAAATGCAAGCGTGTAAAAAATCTTTTCTTTCTCCAAACACTGAGTTTTGATTGCTAAGTGAAGAGATGATGTGCTGTGAAGAGTGATGATCACTGGCTGAAGGTCGTCAGTAAATCAGTGTGGCATGTGAACGCAGTGTTTCACAAGAGCTGTTCGTTTTGAATGATGGGTGAAATATAGAGAACTGTTTAGAGTTGAGCAAATAGTTTGTTTTACAAAAGCAAACTGAGTTTAAAGCTTGTAGTTTTGCTCTAAAGGTTCGGTCTATGAGTGCTTCCAACACACTTTTTACGGTCTGCAAAGCGAATTCAAACAACAAGCCAACAAAACTGAATAAAGGAACATGTGCGCGCAATTCTGCGCTTCGCCGCCAGGGCATCGGGCAGGAAGTGAGGGGTGACTCCGCAGACACAACATCCGGTCTGAGGTTGTTTGGATTTTAGGAGGTTTTGTCGCGAGCTGCAGATGACAGTGTGAGTGCAGAGAGACACCCGAGCTTCCTCTCAGTCTCGCTTTCTTCTGCTCTTCAGCATCAGTGGATGAAACTAACAAAAGTACTGGAGTATTACCATGTTTTTAAGACCTGGTACCGTGGTAATGTCGTGGGAGTTTTTAAGTACCACGGAGCACCATGTGAATACTATTATAAATATGCAATACTGTAATATTTCGCAGACAAAAACATGAATAATATGTATGCAATAATAATAGTTCATTGTTTTATTACACCTTTAAACCCCCTTTTGCTGGAGGGAAGTATTATGTAATAGATGTTGCTTCCTGAACTCAGTTTAGGAACATCTGTGCATGTTTAGTTTCATTTTGTTGATACTTTGGTGAATTTAAATGACTGATGAAGTTTGCATGGCTGTGTTCTGCTTTAGTTCTGCTTCGGTTCTCAGTGAAGTCATGATGGCCAATCCAGTGAGTGTGCAAAGCCTGAAGAAGACATGGGAACTGAGTCTGTATGAACTCCACCGAACGCCACAGGTACACACACACACACGCACGCACTCTCTCACACGCACACTCACTCACTCACACATTCACTCACTCACTCACACACGCACGCATGCACTCTCTCACACACACACTCACACACGCACACATGCCTTCTCCTCACACTCCTCGCACCCACGCACCTCCCACTCAACCCACACACTCTTCACTTCCTCACTCCTCATCACGCACTTCGCTCACACTCCACTCACTCACCACTCAACCCACCCCATCACGCACACGCTCACGCAGCTCACTTTCCCCCCCCTCATCACAACAGCACACTCACAGCACTCCCACTCCCTCACCACACACACACACGCACGCTGCATGCCTCTCTCACACACACATTCACTCACTCACTCACACACGCACGCATGCACTCTCTCACACACACACACACACCCTCACACACGCACGCATGCACTCTCTCTCACACACCCTCCACACCACGCATGCACTCTCTCCCACACACACACCTCACGCACCCCGGCTGCATGCACTCCCGCTCACAGCACAAAAGCGACGCATGCACTCACTCAACACACACACACTCACTCACACACGCACACATGCACTCTCTCACACACTCACTCACTCACGCACGCACGCACGCACTCACACACACCACACAGACACACACGCACACTCTCACCACTTGAAGCATATCACTCCACTCACTTCACGATCACACACACACACACACACTCACTCGCTCGCACGCACGCAACCACTCTCTCACACACACACTCACTCACGCACGCACTCTCACACGCACACTCACACCCTTCAAACCTCACTCACATCACACACACGGCAACGCACTCACTCTCTCACACACTCACACTCACTCACTCATCCACTCACTCACTCAGTCACTCACTCACTCACTCTCAACAGACGCTACACACCACTCACGCTCTCACACACACACGCACGCATTCTCTCACTCACTCACTCACACACACTCACGCACTCTCTCACGCACGCACGCACTCTCTCACACACCCACCACGCACTCTCTCACAAACATAAAGTTTAGTATATTTAGCATATGTAACTAATGCGGGCGGCTGGATATCCTCATACTGAGAGGATAGAGACCTGAAAGCTCAACACACTACATCACGGGCACACTAATCCTGATAATGTGGGTCACAGCAGAACACAAACACCAGTGAAACTGATCACATTCAACAGTCAATGTGAAATCAGAACAGACTCGTATTAGACATTGTGGAGAAGTGTGTAAAAATCAACTCCTGCTCTACTGTTTACCACATTGTATTTTCTGTAAAAGCAGGATATTCAGCACATAGTTCTTCGAATGTGTGCTGTTGTTTCAGGAGGCGATCATGGACAGCACGGAGATCGCCGTGTCTCCCAGAAGCCTCCACAGCGAGCTGATGTGCCCCATCTGTCTGGACATGCTGAAGAACACCATGACCACCAAAGAGTGTCTGCATCGCTTCTGCTCCGAGTGCATCGTCACCGCGCTTCGATCGGGGTGCCACCACATCTTCAGATCCATTTCTTCCATTAACTTCCTGTTACTCAAGAGATCTGTTGCTCAGCACTGCCCTTCTCTCACTCTCTGCTGCAGGAATAAAGAGTGTCCCACCTGCAGGAAGAAGCTGGTGTCCAAGCGCTCTCTACGTGCCGACCCCAACTTCGACGCGCTGATCTCTAAGATGTACCCGAGCCGTGACGAGTACGAGGCACACCAGGACAAGGTTCTGGAGCAGCTGAGTCTCCTGCACAACAAAGGGGCTCTGAGCAGCAGCATCGAGCAGGGGCTGCGCATGCAGGCCAGACACAGGTCACTCCTAGTATCTTCTGCTTTTCGTGTATTTTATTATGTCATTGACTCTAAGATGCACTTATGTGAAGCAAGTAACGAAGCTTGGCCGTGGGCTAAACAGTTCAGTTTCTGAAGTCGTTTTCTGTGTGTTGTAGAGCTCAGCGTGTGCGTAAGCTGCATCCGGAGAGTGAGACCGCTACAGTCAGCGGCGGCGAGGACAACGGTGACGCTCGCTCACACATCTCACATGACTCTGCTCCAGCGAGCTGCGCCGTAGAGGCCGGACCCAGCCGCCGTAACCCAGCGCACCTGTCAGACGACTCTGGACCTGAGGCTTTGGGAGAGAGCCGCACTCCTTCTCGACACGGCCCCGGCTCAGAGATTGAGCTCGTGTTTTGCCCACATCCCCTGCTGGTCGACAACCAACAGTGCAGCCAGACGAGGTACAGCAGGGTTTGTGCGGGTCTGATAGAGCTCCTGAAAAGCCCTAATTCACCCTTCCACATGAGGTCTTCATCAGAGCAGAACGTCTCAAATACAGTCGTGGCATTAAATGTTGCATGCACTGCAAAAAACATGAATATTTCCCTCAGTATTTATGCTTTCCAGTACAAACATCCTTAAAACAAGCTGTTTATTGGAGATGCAAAATGAAGTTTCTGAAACTGAACAAAATGAAGTGAGTTTACGCTTAAAACAAGAACAAATATCTGCCAGCAGGGAATGAAAACTTGTTTTGCCTTTGAATCAAGTTGATTTTTGGCAGATATTTGTTCTTGTTTTAATCATAAACACTTTGATCAATTTCTTCTACAAAAAAGACTTCTTATTTGATCTAATTTTGCTTCTCCAGTAAATGTATCTCGATTTAAGAAACGTTAGACATTTTCCACTGGAAAACAAGACCAAATACTGAGGTACAGTGAAGTCCATATTCTGGTGTTTGGGAGCAGAGCTATTCAAGCCTTAAGCTGTTTTGTTTTTCTTATTTTATTTTTGCTTTTGTAAAATGAATTCTAAAGTACTGACGATCTGTTGGAAGATTTGAAGTTTTTGAAGACCTTTACACTTAGAGACCATATATGTATGTATTGTTTTCTATTCAATTTATTCCTTAAAGTTGCCTTCATAAACCTGCGTAAGCAGACTGTGACTGAGGGTGATTCTTCTTCAGTGCTGCAGCATGAGTTTAAAGCTTGAAGGCATTACAGGGTAAAGTGTAAGAGTATTGTGATGTTGAAATTGCGTTCCACTTTAAGGCCAGGATGAGCTCTTTCTTCCAGAACGTGTCAGTAGATGATTGAACACTGATTAAACATGATGTGTGTGTGCTCCTAAAGCTTCATGGAAGGGAGTGTAATCGGGGTAATGATGTGTAACTCTCTTCTGCTCACAGATACGTCAAAACAACAGCCAGCGCCACGGTGGACCACCTGTCGAAGTACCTGGCTCTGCGCCTGGCTCTGGAGGAGGGTGCGAGCACGGAGGGAGAGCCGGGAGCCCTGCAGGACATCAGTGAGAAACAGTTCAGCATCTACATCAGCACAGCGGCGGGACAGTTCTCCGTGAGTCACGCTGCTGCTGCTGCTGCTGTCAGACACAGATCCGAGTTTGGCTTGTGCTGTCTTCATCCTCTCTGTCTTTCAGACACTGAACGGCTCTCTGACGCTGGAGCTGGTGAACCAGAAGTTCTGGAAGCTCTGCAAGCCTCTGGAGCTCTTCTACGCTCCTACAGACCAGAACCAGACGCCTCGACTGGAACAGATGGACGGAAGCCAAGGGGAGGCATCGCTAACCTAAAGGACAACGACGGCCTTTCTGCAGAAACCCACGGAAGGACTGCAGAGATCAGTGCTGCTCATCCACTTACTCTTATGTACAGTAGCTCCAACAGTAAAGCCGAGCCATTAACTGTGTGTTTGTGGAAAATAAGGGCCTGTCACTATTCCCACACTGAGAGCACATATATGTGACAGCAAGAGAGCGCACAAGACGGTCGAGGCTCTGAATACTGCCTTGACACACACTGCTTCTCTAATACTGTGATGTCTGAGACCGAGTGCATCCCATCATTCCTCATATTCAGGAGTTTGCGTACCCTGAAATCAACGAGAGGCATTCCAGTCTGTTTAATTAGCGATTATAATTTAGTGATAAAATGATGACTGTATATTTCATGAAACAATTGTAACTGCTCTTTATCACTATTAAATTGTGTTGTCTGTCACAGACTGAACAGACGTTTCTAAGCTTATTTTAAAGTGTAAAGTGTTGAAAATCTCAATGTGTTAATAAAGTCGTAAATGTGTCCCCATCAGGTCACAGATGTTTTCCACACCTTCATGTAAATAGACAAGTAGTGCGTATAGACTGCACCTGTGGGGTTCGGGACAGGCCCTAAATTCAGCAAGTCCTCTGCAGCGTTGTGTGCTGGTGAAATACCATATGTTTAAAGATTTAAGAGAAGAGGAGTAAAGAAAACTCCCTTTGGCCAGTCTGTAGATCTATGGATTCTTGGTAGCAGCCATCCTTTTGTGTCCTTTTCTGTTCTTGTTCATTTATAATTTCATTCATACAGTGATTTAAATGCTTGTTTTCACCACTTCTTCACTTCTCTCCTGCCTCTCGGGTTGATAGAAGACGAGTTTCGGATATCAGACCACGCAGGATGGATGGATCTGATGGATGACGGTTTACGATAGCCAAACTGATTTAATGTGGTCTGTTTTAAATGGAAGTGACTGCAATATGATTACAATTGTGAGACTAATTGGTTATTTTAATGTATTAACAACCCTAATATTAAGGTTATAACATACCCCAGGCTCTGGTCAGAAATGACAGATAAAGAGCAACAGACACTTTCATGATGTTTTTTTTTTTCTTTTTAAAAAGGTGGCCACATTCGTGAATCTGAATTGAATGGAAACTTGTTTCAACCACAAAATAAAAACAAAGGGAATTGCAACTTTTTTCCCCCTCACAATTATGAGAATAAAAGTCCCAATTACAATTACGTTATTTTGTTTCGGTAACAAAACAAATGTGAGAAAAAAGGTCAGGATTTGGAGATTAAAAAGTCACAAGCAAGGTGGAAACAAGCTTTCATAGAATTGAAATCAGAGGAACAGAAATGAATCAGCATTCCAGAGAAAAACTGGATGTAGTGGTTAAAATGGTTTTCATTACTTTCCTAATTAGTTTTTGTACATATTCACCCATGCCTTAAAAAAACTGCCTTACTGCATCTTTTTCATTAATAAAGATAGACACATTTATACTGGACTATGAGACTGTTGAACTGGACGAATCTGGAGCCTGGAAGATGAGGCTTATAACTGATGCCCTTAAAGGGTTAGTTCACCCAAAAATGAAAATTCTGTCATTAATTACTCACCCTCATGTCGCTTCAAACCCGTAAGACCTCCGTTCATCTTCGGAATACAAATTAAGATATGTTTGATGAAATCTAAGAGCTCTCTGACCCTCCCATACACAGCAATGTAATTACCACGGTCAACGTCCAGAAACGTAGCAAGGAGATCTGTAAAATAATCCATGGGACATCAGGGGTTCAACCGTAGTATTAGGAAGCTACGAGATACTTTCGCAGCTGACACAGAATAGCATACAGTTTGCGTTCAGTCGATACTCTCCAAAATGGCACCAGGGTGACACAGAGGAGACGAATTGTTGAATAAAGTCATTATTTTTGTTTTCTTTGCGCACAAAAAGTATTCTCGTAGCTTCGTATAATTGATGAATGAACCACTGATGTCACATGGATTATTTCACAGATCTCCTTAATCGTGGTAATTACATGGCTCTCTATGCAGGGTCAGTGAGCTGTGTTCTGAAGATGAACGGAGGTCTAATGGGTTTAGAACGACATGAGGGGGAGTAATTAATAACAATTTTCATTTTTGGGTGAACTATCCCTTTAACTGTCTTCTCAGTGTCTTATAAAGGACCAGTATCGAATCAGAGGTAGCTCATTATCTTACCGCAGAACTGATAGATTACAGCTATAGTGATAAGCTGAGAGGATAAGTGAGGACAGAGAGCAGGACACAGATTGGCTAAACAGTTGTCTTTTATTGAAGGTTTACTTCTTCTTTGGAACCCTCCCCAGTCGGGGGGGCCCGCGGCACGGTGGTCTTGGTGTGCTGACCGCGCACACGCAGACTAGAGGAGAGAAGAGACGACAGAGTAAACCATCCATCACATCACTCACCGAACACATCTCTTTCATGAAACACTCTCTCCTCGTTGGCTGTGGGACTAGATTCAGTCAGAAAATCACATTTGAACTTTCTACCGTCAGCTACTGGAAATTAAATTACTGGTTGATATGTCCCGATCTCAAAGTTTACACAGGTTTTTGGTCCATGAACTGATCTCACTGCTATGGTTATCACTGTGTCAATCACGGCTATCCCGAGAGTGAAACTTTGCAGTGTGTATGCGTCCAAAAAACAAAAGTTTAATGCAAATTCTGAATGGATTATAGCATAGAAAGCACACTCCCTTTATCATCACTAAAAAGCATCCGTAAGTTCTGTGATATCAACGAAGCTCTCTAAACTGCACAATGGATCTTGTTTACATCGCATCTGTAATTTGTTAGTTACGACTGCTCTTAAAAACACCGGCCCTTTCAGCAGTGAATGAATTCTGACCAACTAAAATGCCTCTGATTGGCCACTGCGCAACAGATCTGCCCATGATTGGCTACATCGCTCAACGCTGCAGAAACAACGTTGTAAATAGTAACGTTTAACTAAGTGCTGCATTTAAGCAGGAAGTCCCCGTGTCTCGGAGCACTCTCTTTAAGACCCTAGACTCGTGCGCTGCAGAAACTCACCCCCAGAAGTGACGCAGGCCGCGGTGAGCTCTGATCTTCTTCAGACGTTCCAGATCTTCTCTCAGTTTGTTGTCCAGACCGTTAGCGAGGACCTGCAGAAAACCACATCCACACTCAGTTACTGAAACTACACCTCCTCCACACAGGGCGTCCTTCTAAACGGCTCGTGCCGAAGACGAGCACACTGCACTTGAAGACCAGAGTTTCAGGTGAGTTAAGGAAACGTTTGCGTTAGCAGCTTGTGACACCATTATTAAGCTGCAGGTTCCAGTGAGAGCCCGAAAGCCTCAGTGATTTAAACCAGTTTAACGCCTGATGAAACCGCACCAGTATTTCATAAGGACCTGCTTCAGTACCACTAACAGTAATCATGATATTTCGGACAGAAATGTGGTAAATTTGTATTGCATATCACGGTATTATTACAGTCCCATATATTGTGCAAATGTCTTGCAAGAGTAAAGAAATACAGTAAATAATTGTTATAAATGCCACAGCTTCATAACGATACTAAATGTTTCGGACAGGGTTTTTCATAAACAGCACAGTTTAACAGTTCTCTTCTTACCATGCTAGTGAGGAGACAGTCATGGTCACCTGTGGTTACCATGATATAAAACATATCTAATACTATAGAGCAGGGATCCTCAAATCTGGCCCACGAGATCCACTTTCCTGCAGAGTTTAGCTCTAACCCTAATCAAACACACCTGAGCAAGCTAATCAATGTCTTCAGGATCATTAGAAAATCACAGGTAGGTGGGTTTGATCAGGGGTTGGAGCTAAACTCTGCAGCGCATTGGACCTCCAGGGTAAGATTTGAGGAACCCTGCTATAGAGGATCTGCAGACGTCAGGGCCACCGCTCTCATGTTAGTGTGGAGCCCTGCGTTCAGATTTAAGACGGGCTCCGCTTAAACATTAGATAAAATATAGGCAGGTCTAATCAGCTCATCACGGCCAGATTCAGAAGATTTTTTTTAAAGCAGTTCAGATATTACACAGCCTACTAAACCTCACGCAGCAGTTCCAGAACAAAAATAATCTGAGTGGTGCTTCTTATCCGCCTCTCCTCACACTTACACACACAATCAGGGTCCAGTCGGTACCCACTAACAGGGCCTCTTCAACACGGTATGTTCAGACAAGCCCAGAAGCCCAAGAAAGACCAGATTTTGCAGTCGACCCTTTATCATGACAAAAAAATCATACTAAAACAATGAAGGTTGAAGCAGCACTCTGAGCGTACCTGACTGTATTTCCCGTCTTTAATGTCCTTCTGTCTGTTCAGGAACCAGTCAGGGATTTTGTACTGGCGAGGATTCTGCATAATAGTCACCACCCTCTCCACCTGTCAATCAATCAATCAATCAATAAACGTCATTGTGAACGCCTGTACGGAGTCACACACGATCACACCTCATTTTCATTTGAGACTTCAAAATAACTGATATGGTCTTGTTTGTGGTCAATTGTAGCAAATTTCACAATGTTCTCCTCCTTATTTGATCATAATTCTTCAGTGTCTGTAAAGCGGAGCACCAGTTCTGTGACTGATATTTAAAACAAAGCGTACGCTTTGGTGTTTTATGACGGTTTTCTCTGCTGAAAATGAAGCGCACCTCATCCTCAGTGAGTTCTCCAGCCCGCTTGCTCAGGTCAATGTCGGCTTTCCTCAGCACCACATGAGCATAGCGCCTCCCCACCCCCTGCAGAGCAGAACAGAGAGGTCAGAGATCAACACACACACACAAACACACACACCCACACACTCTCTGTTCGTCTCACCACCCACACTACACACTCTCTCTCATCGTAACTCACCCACACACACTCTCTCTCTCACTCACCCACACACACTCTCTCTCTCCCTCACCCACACACACTCTCTCTCTCACTCACCCACACACACTCTCTCTCTCACTCACCCACACACACTCTCTCTCTCACTCACCCACACACACTCTCTCTCTCACTTCGGCCCCCCACCCACACACTCTCTCTCTCTCACTCACACCCACACACTCTCTCTCTCACTCACCCCACCCACTCCTCTTCGCTCACTCACACACAGACACACACACACATACTCTCTCTCACGCACACACCACACTCTCTCTCTCTCTCTCACACAAACAAACACACTCTCAATCGCTCACCCACAACACATCTCTCTGTCGTCTCGCGCTCACCCACACACCAACCTCTCTCTGTCCTCTCGCTGCACCCACCACACACACACACTCTCTCTCTCATTCACTCACACCCCTCGCCTCCCCTCGCTCACACCACACACCCCGCGCTCACCTCGCTCACACCGCGCCTCCTCGCTCTCGCAATCTCGCTCCACCGCTCTCGTTCCATCGCGCCCCCCGCTCTCTATCTGCTCACCCCACTACACCCGCTCCGCGGCCTCACACAACCCGTCGCCCGCCCACACGCCCCGCTTCGGGGGCTCCGCACACACGCCCGCCCTCCGCCCGCCACACACCTCGCAGCCACTACACTCGCTCACCCCCAACCCACACACTCCTTCCTCCGCTCACCCACACACACCCGCCCCGTCGCTCCACACACACAAACGCCCGCTCGCCCACACACCACTCGCTCGCGCACACTCGCATGCACTCGCTCGCGCACACTCGCATGCACTCGCTCGCGCACACTCGCATGCACTCGCTCGCGCACACTCGCATGCACTCGCTCGCGCACACTCGCATGCACTCGCTCACCCACACTCTCACCCACACTCTCACTCACACACACGCTCACCCCCACGCTCACTCACCCCCGCTCACCCACACCTCACTCACCCACCGCTCCTCAACCCACACTCCTCAACCCACACTCTCACTCACCCACGCTCGCCCACACTCTCACTCACCCACGCTCGCCCACACTCTCACTCACCCACGCTCGCCCACACTCTCACTCACCCACGCTCGCCCACACTCTCACTCACCCACGCACACACACACTCTCACTCACCCACACACACACACACTCCCCCCCACCCACACACACACACACAAAACCCACACACACACACACACACACCCCCCACCCCACACACACTCTCACTCTCCCACCCACCCACCCCACACACACACTCTCACTCTCGCCCCCCCCCCACACTCCACTCTCACTCGCCCACAACACAACACTCTCACTCTCCGCCCCCACACACACACGGTGCTCCCACACACACACTCTTCCCCCAACACACAAACACTCTCTCCCCCACACACACACACTCCCACACACACCACTTCCCCCACACACCCACTCTCCCACACACACACACTCTCTCACACACCCCACTCATCCCTCTCCCCACACAACACACTCTCACATCTCCCAACCACACACTCTACTCTCCCACACCCAACACCACTCTCCTCTCCCACCACACCACCTCTCACGCTCCCCACACACCACACACACTCTCACTCTCCTCCCACACACTCTCGACTCACCCACACCACACCCGCTCACTCACCCACATCACACACACTCTCCCTCACCCACAAACACACACACTCCACTCACCCCACACACACACACTCTCACTCACCCACACCCACACACACACCTCACAACTCTCACTCTCCCACACACACACACACTCTCCCACACACACACACCTCTCACTCCTCCCACACACCACACCCCTCACTCTCCCCCACACACTCTCCCACACACACACTCTCCCACACACACTCTCCCACACACACACTCTCCACACCACACCTCTCCCACACACACCTCTCACCACCACACACACACTCTCACTCCCCACACACACCACACTCTTCCCACCCACACCACACACTCTCACTCTCCCCACACCCACAACACACTCTCCTCTCCACACACACACACACACACAACTCTCACTCTCCCACACACACACACTCTCACTCTCCCACACACCCACCACACACACACTCCCACACACACACTCTCACACACACACACACACACTCTCCCCACACACACACACACACACAGCCTTCCCACACACAACACACACACGCTCCCTCTCCCCACCAACACACACACACTCTCACCTCCTCCCACACACACACACTCTCACTCCTCCTACTCCCAAACAACACACTCCACTCTCCCACACACACACACACGCTCACCATCACTCTCCCACCCACACACACACTCTCACTCTCCCACACCACACACTCTCTCACTCTCCCACACACACACACCTCTCACTCTCCCACACACACCCAACTCCCACTCGCCCACACACACACGCTCCACTCTATCCCACACACACACACTGCTCCCTCCCCCACCACCACACGCTCTCTCCCCCAACACACACTCCTCACCTCTCCCTCCCCACAAAACACACACTCTCACTCCCCACACACACACACTCACTCCTCTCTCCCCCCACACACACCACTCTCCACACACCACAACACTCCTCCCCCCACACACACAACACTCACTCTCCCACACACACACACGCACTCCTCCCACACCCACACTCACTCTCCACCCACACTCGCCCCACACACACACACTCACTCGCGCCACACACCACACGCCCATCTCCCACACACAGACCACCTCACTCTCACTCTCCCAACACACTCTCCTCCCACCATCACAACACTCACTCCTCCCACACAACACAACACTCATCTCCCTCTCCACCCACACACAACACATCACGCCCACCCACACACACCACTCTCCCCCCCACACACACACTAACTTCTCCCACCCACACACAACACTCTCTCTCCCCCCCACACACACTCTCTCTCTCTCACACACACCCCCACACACACACTCCCCCACACACACACCCACTCACCCTCTCCCACACACACACTCCTCTCCCACCCACTCACTCTCCCACACACCTCACTCTCCCACACCCACTTCCTCTCCTCACACACACCTCCTCTCCCACACACTCATCTCCTCCCAAACACACACCCCCTCAACTCTCCCCACACACCCACCACTCCTCGCCCACACACACCCCTCTCACTCTCCACACACAACACACACAACTCACTCTCCCCAAAAAACACACTCACACACACTACACATCTTCTCACCACACCACTCCCCCTCCCACACACACTCCCATCTCACTCTCCCCACAACACACTCACTCCCCACACACACTCACTCTCCACACAACACTTCACCTCCCCACACACTCTCACTCTCCCACCACACACCACCTCACATCTCTCTCACACACACCCACTCACTCTCCCACACACACACACTCTCACTCTCCCACACACACTCTCTCTCTCTCACTCTCCCACACACACACACTCTCACTCTCCCACACACCCACACCTCACTCTCCTCCCACACACGACCACTCTCACTTCCGCACACACACACCCTCACTCAACCACAACACACACACACACTCTCACTCTCTCCCACACACCAACACCTCTCTCTCTCCCACACACACCCACTCTCTCTCTCACACACACTATCACACACACACACACACACTCTCCCCACACACACACTCGTCCCACACCACAACCCTCTCACTCTCCCACACACACCACACTCTCAAGCTCACCACACCCACACACCTCCCTCGTCCCACACACACACCCGCCTCTCTCACACACACCCACACACTCTCACTCTCCCACACACACCACCACTCTCACTCTCCCACACACACACACTCTCACTCTCCCACACACACACTCTCTCACACTCACTATCTCTCTCCCACACACACACACTCTCCCACACACACACTCTTCCCCACACACACACACACACCACACACACCTCCCTCCCACCCACACACACACTCTCACTCTCCCACACACACACACACACTCTCACAAACACACCCACACACACACACACTCTCACTCTCCCCCACACACACACTCTCCGCTCCCACAAACACACACACTCTCACTCTCCCACACACACACACACTCTCACTCTCCCCCAGCACACACACACACTCTCTCACTCTCCCACACACACACACACACTCTCTCTCTTTTTCACACACACACACACACACTCTCCACACACACACACACACACACAAAACTCTCACACACACACACACACACACTCTCACTCCCCACACCACACACACCACACCTCCTCACTCTCCCACACCCACCCACTCTCACTCGCCCACCCACACACACTCTCACTCTCCCACACACCCACACTCTCACACACACACAAACACTCGCTCACTCCTCCCCCACACACCCACTCTCGCTCCACACACACACACTCTCACGTTCTCTCTCACACACACACTCTCACTCTCCCACACCCACACCTCACTCCTCTCTCTCACACACACAATCTCTCTCTCACACACACACACCCACACTCACTCTCCCACACACACACACTCACTCTCTCTCACACACTCTCTCTCACACACCCACACACACACCCACTCTCCCACACACACCCCCACACAACACACAGCTCACTCTCCCACACACACACACTCACTCTCCCCCACCCACTCTCCCACACACCACTCTATCCCACACACAACACACACTCACCTCCGTCCCACCCCACACACACTCACTCCTCCCACCCACACACACTCACTCACTCTCCCACCCACACACACACTCACTCTCCCACCCACACACACACTCACTCTCCCACACACACACCCTCACTCTCCCACCCACACACACACACGTCCCCACCACGAACACCACACTCACTCTCCCACACACACAAACACAACACCACTCACTCTCCCACACACACCAACTCTCCCACACACACACACACACCCTCACTCTCTCTCTCTCTCTCTCTCTCTCCCACACACACACACCCTCCCTCCCCACACACACTCACTCTCCCACACACCCACCGTCAACTCTCCCACACACACACACCTCCTTCTCCCACCACCCACACTCCTCACCTGCTCTCTCACACACACATACACACTCTCACTCTCCCACACACAAACACTCTCACTCCTCCCCACACACACACACACTCACCTCTCCCACACACACACACTCTCACTCCGCCACACCCCACACTCTCCCCTCTCTCCACACCACCACACTCTCACTCTCCCACACACCCCACCCCGCTCACACACACCACCCTCCGCACTCCTCTCTCACACCTTCACCCACCACCTCCTCGCTCTCACACACCGCCCTCCTCGCTCACAACCCACACACTCCCTCACTACCCTCACAATAAACTCACACACTCACTCAAAGTCCCTTTAAGGTGTTCTAGTGTTTGTGCGGAACGCTTCAGTGCAGCGCACGCTCACCTTGATGGCGGTGATGGCAAACGCGATTTTGCGTCTTCCGTCGATGTTGGTGTTCAGGACACGCAGAATGTGCTGGAACTTCTCTGGAATGACGAGCGACTGAGGAACACACACACCACACACACACACATACACACACCCACACACACACACACACCCACGGTTTCACAACATACTACGTCAACAAAAAACAAATCAACTGAAAAAATCTGAACTGTGCTGTAATACACTGATGAACCGACTCACTGAAACTACACACTAACTCAAGCGTCGCGCGCTCCGCCCTAACTAAACACAACGTAAACATCTGTTAAAAACGTAAACATGTCAACACCGTTGAGCAGTTCAGTACGCTGACTGAACGCGGGCTTTCCGTCGCTCATTTAACCTATACTCTGTTCTGTAGACCAGAAATGTTAACTTAAATATATTCTATATGTATTAAAATAATAAGATGTTAAATCAGTGCTATTAACCACTCGCAAATAAGCGTGATGTTGCGAGATTTCAACTACAATCCTCAGGACGTTATTTCGTGCCTACCATCTTGTCCGCTGGTTCCGCGCAAAGAGGAAGTGATCCCGATCTCGCGATAATTTCACCGCTGGCGCGCGAACTCGACAGGAACGTGTTCCGTCACGAAGCAAATGTCCGACGGGCCGGTGCGAACTAAAACAGTATTTTAAAGCGATGATGTTTAAAAATATAAAGCGCAGCTGATGCTGTTTAGTAGGCTTTAGTATATATTCCAGAGCTTTTACTCTTTCTTAAGTAGGTTTCTTAGGATTTTTCAGTGTGACTGTGAAACTGAACGGAAGTGTAGTCTTTGTGAAGTTGAACTACAGACGCAATGGCGGAGGCGCTGCTCACCGGAGCTGTGCATCTGAACTCCGGCGCTGATTCTGCGGCGTATCTACAGGACGAGGTGATGAGGACCGCTACTGCTGATATCGACCTGTGCAGCTCGTTATTTCTCTCGACATCTTAGATATCTCGTGTTCGGGTGTCGTGTTGGCGCGATCACGTGACAGTGCAGTCCTCTGTTATTTAGCTGCGTTGATTACTCTCATATTTCTCCTGCTGTTTTCTCGGTTGTGTATGCATGTATATCTACTACTATATACTCGCATGCAAAAAGGACTAATAATAAATGACAAGTGCCAATAATATTTGAAACACGCCAACAAAAGTCAAGGAACTTTATTACTTTAATGACTTTATTAGATATTTGTTTAAACATCAGCATATCAGAAGCTGTGTTCACCTGCAGAACTCAGTCAGTTTAGTCCCATCGGGATATATATATATATATATCTGTGATGTATATAAGAAGCAATATCTAGTTATCATGTAATGATATGTTATATCTAATAGAGAAGGGGATATTACAGGTTTATTAGAAAAAGGAGAGAAACTTAGTGTAAGAACTGAAGCCATGAGGCTGCACACTTTGTTCAAGTAGATGGTAGTATGTGTGAAAAGAAGAATCTGCAAGATGTTTTATTATTATTATTATTATTTTGTGACTGAATTTGCGGCAGCTTTTCTCTGAAATTGGAGTGATATTTGTGGCATTTCTATCCACCAATAATCATTATGTATTAATGCAGTTTTTTGTAAGTGAGAATAAGAGTGCAATTATCTGTAAATAGTTTTTTTTTTTCTTAATTATTGAAATCAAGTGTGCTCCTGCCTTCAACCTTTAAAGGGTTTGAATAATTATTTAATGTACTGACATTAGCAATCATGTTATTGTTTATTGTTGTAATATGGTTGTGATTTTTTTAACGATATTTACATAATGTTTTACAGTTACATTCTTTCCAAATATTAAACCAGCCAGTCCTCCCGGTTCTTGTAATGATGGCAGAAGAGCGTTTGTTTGGCTTTGCATTGGCTGCCGCTGCTCTCGGGAGGATGTGTTTGAGTCTGTACTGATGCTTGCATTGACTGTCTCTCTCTCTCTCTCTCTCTCTCTCTCTCTCTGTCATGTGTCGTATATAGTCTGACTTTGATGTGGTCCGTGCTCTGAATCTGGGGGATTTGGACATCACCACAGATGAGCTCATCCTGGACGAGGTGGACAGTAAGTTCTGTGTTTGGGTTTGTGTGTTTCATTGGCTAAGGGAAGTGCAGGGAGCTTATTTCCAGAATGCACTAGTAAGTTCCTTGTTATTTGACACTTTCAGTTCACATTCAAGCGAATCTGGAGGATGATCTGGTGAAGGAGGCGCTCAAGACGGTGAGATGAAGCTGATCTGCTGATGTGTGGTGTTTGCGGGTGGTGTGTCTTTGGCTTCGTGGTCTGTTTTCTCCTCTGTGTTTTTGTGTGTGTGTGGTGTGTGTGTGTGTGTGTGTGTGTGTCTTGTCTCTCTGTGTGTCTCTCATGTGACTTGTGTGTGTCTTGTGTGTGTGTGTGTGTGTTTGTGTGTGTCTTGTCTCTCTGTGTGTGCGTGTGTGTCTGTGTGTCTCTCATGTGACTTGTGTGTGTGTGTGTCTTGTCTCTCTGTGTGTGTGTCTTGTCTGTGTGTGTGTGTCTTGTCTGTCTGTGTGTGTGTGTGTTGTCTCTGTGTGTGTGTGTGTGTGTGTCTTGTCTCTCTGTCTGTGTCTGTGTGTCTCTCATGTGACTTGTGTGTCTGTGTGTGTGTCTTGTGTGTGTGTGTGTGTGTGTCTCATGTGTCGTGTGTTTGTGTGGATCAGGGTGTGGATCTGCGGCAGTACTCCAAACAGGTGGAGACGGAGCTGCAGCGCATCGAACAAGCATCAATCAAGGACTGTATCCATACTTCAGTGCATTTATGACAGAATCACACCAAAACATGTCAGCTCATCCAAAGAAAACAAAATGTTTACTTAACTGCTTCCTCCTGTCAACCTTATGATTCTGCACATAATGTTTTTCTCCTTCTCTGTTTGACTGACACTCCCATGAAACATGGTTTATGGATCAATAATCAGGTCTTATTATTCAGAACCTGTTTGTAGAGACCCTTAACCGTAGCGCTGGTGTAGATATCAAAGAGAGTCAGAATATTGCCTCTTTACACAACCAGATCACAGCCTGTGACTCCATACTGGAGGTGAGTGTATTCTGCTCTTTACACTGTGCTTTGACAAACTCTGACATGCACATCACTGAATAAATAACTCACGTTCAAGTTTACAATTCTACAAACTAATTCAGAAGAAAAGCTGCATGATTTACAAAGTAACTTTTGGAATATATTATTATTTATTACTTGTATTTATTTCTATATTGTATCCATATTTCGGCTGATGTTCTGCTGGGCTCTTTGAGCACATTTAGAGCTGTCAGTGGGACAGATGAATGTGAAGCAGTGATGAGTTTGCTGCTGCACTCCTCTGTGTGCAGCGTATGGAGGGCATGCTGAGCAGCTTCCAGAGCGACCTGTCCTCCATCAGCAGCGAGATCCAGACGCTGCAGCAGCAGTCGGTCAGCATGAACCTGAGGCTGAAGAACCGGCAGGCCGTGCGTGGTCAGCTCAGCCAGCTGGTGGACGAGCTGGTCGTTCCCAGCACCATGATCTCGTAAGAGCCTCTCATCACAGGCAGCGCTTTACCTTCTCAATCACTCAGTGAAGAACTGTGTGTGTGTGTGTTTCAGTGTGATTCTGGACAGTCCTGTGACGGAGCAGGAGTTTCTGGAGCAGCTTCACGAGCTCAACAGCAAGATCAACTATGCTAAAGAGCTCAGCTTCAGAGAAACCCTCGCGTGCTCCGACATACAGGACATCGTAGATCGCCTCAAAATTAAAGTCAGAGCACATGCAAGATTCTACAGCGATCCCATCATTCTTGATAACAGAACAGATGCATTGAAAATGAATGCTACTGAGTTCTCTCTCTGCTCTGATCCTGTTCACAGGCCGTCTCAAAGATCCGTGAGTTCATCCTGCAGAAGATCTACTCCTTCAGAAAGCCCATGACCAACTACCAGATCCCTCAGAACACCTTACTCAAGTACAGGTGCGCAGCTTCATTAGGATAAGAAGAAGCAGCACAAGATTTCTCCCAGAAGGCAGAATTTGACTTTGTCTCTGCACTCTCAGGTTCAACCCCATTATGCTGTGACATTCTCCCTTTAAAACAAGCCGTTTCACATGTAGGATTTTTTCCTCCAACCCTGTAACAGAAAACTCCACAATACCCTGAATGTAAAGATCGTGGGTTATTAATTCATCCTTAATAATCATAATATTGGCTGTCTACTGGACTGAAGGTCTGTCACTGGTCCCTACTTGAGTTTAACAAAGCCTTTCTGAAATGAAATGACAAAAATAAGTGAATTCAAAAATCCTGCCATCATGACACCATAACCGATAAGAACAATATCTAATGGAAACACAGTAAAATATCATTCTCTCCACTTATAAATATATAGTTCAGTCATGAAACTCTAGATGGCGCATGCTGACGGGTTGTTAACTTGGCACAAGCTGATTGGTTCATGCTGCATATGCAGCCAATGAGCTTACTGCCTTGCATTTATATGGCTAGCTAGCATTCACTTGAGATTCCTGCAGCGCACTTCCAGAGTTTCTCTGAAACCCTCCACCTTCCCCAGCTCCACCTGTATAGATCTGTATAGACACGTTTTTTTTTTATATGCTATTTGTGCAGCAGCAGTATGTCTTAAATACTCACGGCACTGTATTGCCGTATGCATTGGCAGTAGCAAGTTCCTGTACTTGCTTGCAGCAGCAGCAATAATCTACAACTACAGCAGCAGCAGCGTAGCAGATCTGTTCCGCCAAGACCAAATACATTAACATTGTCATATCCATTACCATGCTAAAATCTTCCGAGAGTTGTCATGATTGAACTACTTTTAACTTCTCATTTCTGTTGAGTGAGAAGCGCTATACTGCTTGTGGATGTGTTCCTGCTCATCTACAGGTTTTTCTATCAGTTCCTGTTAGCCAATGAGAGGACAGTAGCTAAGGAGATCCGGGACGAGTACGTGGACACCATGAGCAAGATCTACTTCAGTTACTTCAAGTCCTACAGCGGCAGACTGCTGAAAGTCCAGGTGACAGACAGGGAAGCGTGCTGTGCTTCTGGATGAGTTTGGATTGATTGAGATTGAGAGTAGATGTATTGACCTCTAAACCTCATGGATTAAAGCGTTCACTGCACACGGTTGCGGTCTGTCAGTGCGTTCAGGAGCGGTGCGTCTGCTGCAGTGCAGACATTGTTTCCGCACCGAGTCTATTTTTACTGTGCTGCGAGCGCTGAATTAAAGTAACAGTGCATTGTCTGCAGTAAATATGATCATGGATTGACACATAATGTAGTAATTACACCATTTACACATTTAATATATAAATCTAGAAGTCAATGCAAAAGTAAAAAGCATTGAATAATGTGTATCTTATATTTATTGCATTTAAACATGTCTATGAAAGATTGTATTATACTGCACTGTGTAAAAAAAGAATCACAATGCTGAAAAAGCATTTTAAGTATATGTTTGGATTTGAAATCAAAATAATGGATGACTGTTGTGTTTGTAGTAAACAGCCACGGATCAGTGTCAGACTCCTGTGTAAAAGCAGTCTGTGCTGCTTCTGCGCCACTTACACATGGACTGCATACGCAGTGCGAGCGTAGGATGTTTGAAACCTGTGTACATGCCCTCCCTACTGCTCATGAAATCAGGCTTGTGCTGTGTGTAAGCTATTGTGCAACAATTGCACGATTGTCAAAACAAAAATACAGTGCATGATCAAACATTTAGGTCAGATAAATATTATAGATATATTTTAGAAAAATGTCAAAAAAATGCCCCCCCTCCACCCCTCAAATAAATTAAAAAATCCCCTCTCACATGAGTCACCTAATAGTCGCCAAAAATGAAATTCAGGCCCTGAATAAATGTCTAAAAATCTTGATTGGACCATCTCTATAAATAATTCTACATGATAAAAAGGCTTTAAAAGGGTCCTGAAAACCTCTGTTTCAGCCCACTGGTTAGTTTCTCACCACAGTTTTAAAAAATGCTTAAAAAGTGGGCGTGGTGCGCAGCGGAGCGGAGGAGGGGAAGAGGGGAGACAGACAACACACAGCTTCGCGTTCAGACAGTTTCATTTCGATCCCATTGATTTAAAATCACAAATAAATGCACAGCCATTTGCACTCTGCATCGAAAACATATATATGAACACGCTGTTGCACCTCTGAGAACTTTTAAGGCTTATTCTGTGGCGTTTATATAAGCCTTTTGACGGTTGTGTCACAGAGCTGTAAAAACGGTTATGCTCACCAAGTGAATGAATCGCGTTTGTGCCGAACTCTTATTACAAAGCAAAAACAAACACTCTTCTTCCATCCATGAACGTTTCTCTCAGTTATTGTGCGCGATGTCATCTCACAGTCTGAAACGTCTGTAATAGCAAATCAACACATGCTGTTGTGAATAATTAAGCGAAGCGTCTTCTCATAGGATAAGAACACGCAGTCTCATGAATAATTTAATAGACACCGACGCGTCGTCAATGTACTATAGTCCATTGCCACGTCACAAATTGTGACGTCAAGATGTAGATTTTAAACCCGGAAGATGAAAATAGCGCAAAAAAGCTTAAAATGAACCAGTTTTCTCCAACCCTTAAAATTATCGGATGCTAACATTGTCTTCTATGATGTGCAACACAAACACCTCTGCTAAAATCTCAGAAAAAGTAGTCGGGGGTTTCACGACCCTTTGAAAAGATGGGTATCGGTGATCGTATCGGCAGATACGGCTTTCTGTGATCGGCCACACAAATCCTGATCGGAGCTTTTTCTTCCCATGTGGCACAGTTCAGATATGGCACACAGAAGCAGGAAAAAAGCACAGGGATTCTGATATTCTCAGATCAGTTGGAAATAAATCTGATATGAATCGGATGCATGCATTATTTGCTTCTGCCGTGTGAGCGGACAGATCGGATATTCCCCTGCTACTGCGAGCTGGATGTCAAATGTTTTTGAAACATATCGCGGTACAGATATATCTACTACAAATGAAACATCTCTAGTTGACTAGCAGAGTATTAATGTCATTCGTTTGTGTTAAATCACAGGCGATCTGGTGCTTTAGAGATCGTGCCGAGTGCTGATTAGCGCTTCAGTCTACTGCTAACTCTTGTGGAGACTGTTCGTTCGGGTGAAATCACAAAATAAAGTGCACACAAACATGTCCCTGCTCTTGATACACAGTCACTGATGAACACATTTGGAGTTAATGAAGAGAAAAACTACGAGGGCGGATTAGAATCCAGACCTGCTAACATGCTTAGCACAAGTTTAGTACGTGCGGATCTGTGTATATTATCACTCTCGTGAAGAATCGACACTAATTAATGATTTTGATGTCAGGATGAAACTATTGCATTAAAACTCATTAGAACCGAGTTCTGTCAATAAGTTAAACTCATTGCGTTTATATTCTGGACTCGTGTGCTTTTCGATACATAGTATGCTTTATTAATAAAGTGTGTGCAGAGTTTGGTCTTTTAACATCACTGTCTAATGCATTGAGCCACGATCAGTGTTTTTCATGTTAAGCCTGTGTAGTGTAAATACCGATATCAGATATTGGTCACTTTTAAAAGAAGGTAAAAAAATCGGATATAGTCAAAAAAATCTGATTTGGGCGTCCAGATCTGCAGTATAAATGCAGCTAAAAAAGTTAATGCAAAAATAATAATAGGCTAAAATAAATCTGCTTTGGCTCTCAGGGCACAGTATCCTTATCTTTAATGACTGGATTGACTGTTTAGGATTTTAGTTTTCTTTTACAAAGCGCTACTGTTATAATAACAGTTTACTGATGCCTTGGTTGAATTGTTTTCATATAATTTTGTTCACGGCAGCAGAATGTCTTGTAGGTCAAGGGAGTTGAATAGTTTTGATTGCAACTGTATGTATGTAGATGCATATGTATTTTTATTTTGCATTCGCTCTCTTTGCCAGTATGAAGACGTTGCAGATAAGGATGATCTGATGGGAGTGGAGGACACAGCCAAAAAAGATATCCTTCAAACCGCCGGCTGTCCACAATCACATAGAGTAGCACACTTACTTCAAGATCAGTAGGAGATCTCCTTTTGGGTTTGCTTTTTGCTGTGCCATTATAATGTAGTGGATTCTTTAACTGCTATGCAGGTTTTTTCTCCAAGCCTTCTCTCAAGAGTAGGAACACTATTTTCACAGTTGGCCAGAGAGGGGCAGTGTTGAGTCCTGCGGAGCTGGAGGGGCCCATACTGATCCCACACGCCGCTCAGAGAGGAGACTCCAGAGTGAGACACTGAGCTTCTGCTTTACAATGCTGCCATGAGAGCCAGTCCTGATATTTCACTCGTGTTCGCAAAGGCTAGGGCCACTATTACTCTTTCTTAAACTTGATCTCAACACCCCTAGCCCTAAGAATTCAACTTTGGCTAAATGAATATGAATAATATTTAATATAATGGTGCACTTTTCTTAGTTATCAGACTTTTGTTTTCTTTTCCCCTGGCAAAGGACAAAACGAACAACAAAAAATCCCATTGGCTTATATGTGGTGTTGTTTTGCAGTGAAACCCCACCAATAATCAAGATGTGCTTAGCTGTAAATAGTTAATCAGTAAACACTGATGGCCCTGCAGATGATCAGCATAGAAACACTCAGGATTGTATTTTGACACCATCGCTGTGATCAGTGACTCTGATTAAATACTGTACGCTCTAAATGGTTTTACAGTCCGACAATTATATCATTGGTCAGTTCACGTCTGCTCCTCTTTTAGGGGTGTAACATTACACAAACATTCGGTACGGTTTCGGTACAGCAGTGGGAAAAAAACTAAACATAAAATAGCTTTTTTTATATTAAACAGTGGCGTACTGAACAAATTGCTCTTTCTTTAAATTAAATTATAATTAAAATTTTCTTAGGGATAAAAATCTACCTCGGCTTATGCTCTAAACTACAGTGAGCCCTTTTACATTACTGTAAGATTACAACTAACAACAGAGCAAGATTTTATGTAATAATCAACACTCAAAAAAAAAAAAAATTATGCAAACATGAAAAGTACACTAAGCCGTTTTTTACATTACTTCTAAATTATAAAAATTCTATTTGTTGTTGAAATATATTAATTTACACAGTGCCTCTCACAAGTCATTTCTTAACAGATTTATTTAAACATTAAATAATTAAGACATCACTAACAGGTAGAGTAAAATATGAGTATATAGTCTAATATTTCGTGAAATGCTCTTCTCTAGACTTCATTTATAGCACACTAACGAGCTGTGGACACTGATGACTGCCTGAGGGAAATGAAATGTTACGTGACGTTTTGTTTACAAGCTGTTTTATTGCCGTCTTTCCGCGGTTTAAACACTGATTGAGCGATTACACGAGGCATGAGATGTTCATTCATGTTTATTTCATGTTAAAACTAGCAGTAAAGAGGAAATGCTGCCGAGGCATTTATACAGCGATCTGTCACACCATCAAAGAGTGTCAAAACCACATTTACTGTTTCCTGAAATAAAAGGACATAATTTGAAAGATGAGACTTTGTTTCTTATCAAAAGTAACAATATATAAAACTGGAAGTTTACAATGTCCAAGTTCTGCTCGTGCAGTGGTTAAATACGTGTTAATGCGTGTACCGTTACACCCCTATCCTCCTGTATTTATTTATTTATTGGAAAAACTGTGGACATAAAACAAAAATGCAAACTTTTCTTGATTTTGTGTTCAACTGTGAAATGCTAGAGGGACTGACCCCCTAAGATGCGTTCTCTGTGTGTTCATTCCTGATCTGTCTCTGTCTCGGTCTCGGTCAGTACCCGTACGAAACGCTCTCCCGCAGTCAGCACTACGCTCTGCTGGATAACAGCTGTCGAGAGTTCCTCTTCCTCTCCGACTTCTACATGGTGGCTGGAAACTCTGCTTTGGATTTGTTCAACAGCATTATGGGAAAAACGCTCAGCATGTTCCTGGTACAGTTACTCCCTTATGAAGATCAGTATCTTGAAACATGATATTTCCATATTTCTGTTGTTCTAGTGATGTAATTTGTTAACAAAATCTACATTATTATTATTATAGTTTGTAATAGTTTTTTTTTATTAGATATTCTCCATTCTCATTTGTGACCCTGGAGCACAAAACCAGTCATAAGGGTACATTTTTCGAAATTGAGATTTATGCATCATATGAAAGCTGAATAAATAATCTTTCCATTGATGTATGGTTTGTTAGGATAGGACAATATTTGAAAATCTGGAATCTGAGGGTGCAAAAAAATCTAAATATTGAGAAAATCGCCTTTAAAGTTGTCCAAATGAAGTTCTTAGCCATGCATATTACTAATCAAAAATTAAATTTTGATAAATTTATTGTAGGAAATTTACAAAATATCTTCATGGAGCATGCTCTTTACTTAATATCCTAATGATTTTTGGCATAAATGAAAAATCTATAATTTTGACCCATACAATGTATTGTTGGCTATTGCTACAAATATCCCCCAGCGACTTAACACTGCTTTTGTGCTCCAGGGTCACATATTTGTCTCTCTTCTCTATCTGCAGAAGAATCTGTCCACATACCTATCAGACTGTTACGACAGTATTGCGGTGTTTCTCTGCATTCACATCATCCTGCGCTTCAGAGCCATCACAGCCAAGAGGAACATCCCCGCGCTCGACAAGTCAGTCCCTCTGTCATCACAAACACACAAGCTGTAGAGGACAGTAGCCTGCTCGTATTCTGGCCAGTAATGAACACTCTTTAACAGCACACTGCGTCTTTAGTGTTACAGCACAACATGACAATTCATGTGCTTACTAAATCCATGATATGGATCGTATTTAACAATTCACCCATGCACATGTGTCATTTATTGAAGTTATATATTATTTGGCATTTTTATGCCTTTATTGGATGGGACAGTACAGATTAGACGGGAAAGCTTGGGGCTATCAGTGCTAACATATCCAGGGCTCCAGCAAATTTGGTAGCGCTGGGGGTGTGTGTGGTGTATTAAAATAAACATAATTTTAATCAGATACTAATAATATTTACATAGAATTTATCATTAATATATATATATAGATATATATATAGATATAGATTATAGTTGGGAAGCGTACAAAATGTACTTTTAAATTGACCGCCAATTGCAAATTATATTTTTTTTATATAGAAAATGTATATATTCCATTCTTATTAAATGTACCATTATTCTTCTGTAGTTTTATACAGAACTGACCGATGACTTCAATGATTATAAAAGGAGCGCCCATTATGTGATTCATTCGCAAACTGAAAAGTTTGTTTTTCAAGGCACTTTGTGACTTTTTCTTACTTCATACACGAGCTACTCGTGACAAAATGTATGTCTGATGATTTGGTATTTATAATATATTTTTAATACTATCACTCGATTAAAAAAATACCTACATTAACGCACATTTTCTTAAATTAATCGTGATTAATCCCACCTAACATTAAAGTTTTTAATTATACTTTTATATTGCAATAATTTCATGTTCAATATTAAAATTAACGTAGCAACAACATAAAGACAGTATATTTTTTTTATATTTGTTTAATGGCGTCTTTTTTACGACTGAAGGCCAGTATCAATGATACCAATTCTGATTTCTCTATAAAATTGTCCCCCCCCCAATATTTAACCATTGACTGTAACCATTCAACATTACAGTATAATTGAGAGCTGTCAATTTTTAACATTTATTAGACTTTAAAAATAACTTCTAATTTAAGTGAACTTAATACAATCTTCACATAACCCCATTATAATAAATGTCATTTTTACCTGTGCCCTTCAGCAGAAATATAGAGATTATTGAAGTTATCAAACACTAAATTCTAAATTAAATATAGCTGAATCCTTAAAGCTATAAAAGTAATTTTTTCCTCTTTTTTTTCTTTTCTTTGTCCTTTGATTAATAGACATCACAGCAGCTGGTTATTAGGTTATTTTGGATGTTATTTCTTTAAGAGCTGCCGCTGCTGAACGTGACACGGATCTGACACACGCCATGGGGTATTTTCTCTCAATTCTCTTTACCTTTTCTGACCCACTTCAGGTCTTAAAGTCTCTATTAATGAACTGACGAGTTAAATCAGGTGTGTTAGATGAGTGAGACAGTGCTGGGCTGCTCCAGGACAGTTTTGAAAACCATTTCAGAGACATGTTTTTAAATGTGACTCATATATAATAAATACTTGCATGCACAGTATTAAGGCAGCTTTAATCGCCTTTTTGGTAACTTCATGACTTAGCTGACCATGACATTGCATGCACATAGTTTATTTCGCGCTTTGATATGAAAGGATACAGGCTACAGCGCTCACTGGCGCTTTTGTGCGTGCAATTGAAGAGCACAGTACCGTTTCTGCACTCGCTTGACCTGGAAGTGAAGTGGAGCGCATCTGAAAAGTCTCCAGTTCTCAGTCGTTCTGCAACTGAATAAATGCACTTCTTGTTAAGAGAAAAAGTGGCAGAAGCAGTAGTTGTGAGTGGGGTGGCCAACCCTAGCCCCGCCCCTGCATTAATGGAGTTAAATATTTTTAACGCGTTAAACTGAAAAAAATAATCGCCTGCATTAACGCGCTAATTTTGACACCACTAGTTATTTTATAATGCAAAAAGTAGAGATGAATGACTAATAAGCCAATAAGTGCTCATCTGCTGCCATCTACTGGTTATAGTGATAATTTGATGTGTTTTTTAATTTTAATAAGTGTTTGTTTACCACAAAGTATATTTGCTTATCCCGTTAAAGATAACATTTAAATTGGATAATTTTAAGAACTTAAAAGTGCTGGAAATATTTGTGAAATACTTAAAAAGTCACTGAAAAGTGCTTGAATTTCTCTCACAAAGGTTGCTCAAACCCTGAAATCAATAATGTAATAACATTCAACTATTTCTGCCACAACCCCATGGTTCTAGTTAGTGAAACTACTTCAGGTTTTCTGACGCACGTCAGCGCTGTTTGATCTGTTTATAACAGGATATATATATGTTATAACAGAATTCAAGCGCTTCTCTCTGGGTCTCACAGTGCTGTAGCGAGATCAACACTGGTCCCCGAGTAAACCTGTTCTGAGCTCGGGCCGGTTTTCTTGCGCTGCGCTCAGTTATTGGTCCGAGCTGATAAACAGTTTGCGCTGCACAGCTCAAACGAGTAGCACAGTTTCGTTATGTGTACAGCTTCGTTTGCCATTTGATGTTTCTCATATGCAACAGAAATGGCAGCGCTTCTGAATTGGGCAACCAGTGCGAGTGCTCACAGAATTTAGGCCCTATTCGCACGGGATTAGTATTATCTGGGGACCTTGTGTGATTTTGAAATTACCCCCCCACATCTGAATTTAGAGTGGTGCATTCACACGGGATAAGCGAAGCCTGTGATTTTACTTGAATTTACTGACTTATCTCCCGGATACCCGAATGTCAAGGCTTTGAGAGTCCCGTTCTATGGTCCGGTTATATGGATTAAAAAAAAAAAGAAACTAATATAGTTTCATGCCCTGTTTCATTTACATTTCACCAGGTTAAAATAATATCTCAAGCTTTATGCTTGATTTATTTGTAACACATTAACCTCAAAACCTTTTCAGCTTTCTCTTTCTGCAAATTGTATGGTGTAGCGATATGATGACAGCACCCAAAATACTATCAAACACTCCAACGCAGCTCCATTCTTCGCGAAAGATGGACAAAAAGGCGCACAGGAAACAAAAACCTCGAAAAATGATATACGAGTGATATACAAATCACAGAGATGACGAGTCACACGAGACTAATATTATCACAGGACCTCTGTGTGTTCGGCAAATTATGGTTGGTCATTTGAGGGGAAATTTTTACTTTACAAATTACAGACATGGCCGATTCACACGGGATTAAGATCACAGACAACCTCCGCAATTATTACAAATGACTGGAGGTCACCAGGTAGAGGTAATACTAATCCCGTGTGAATAGGGCTTTAGTCGCACCGGCAGAACAAATGGTCACAGTCTGGAGCCCTGATATGTTCAGGTTCTTAAGTGATGTTCGGTAGCACTTTATTTTACAGTCCTGTTCCACGTGTACATACTATGTACTCATTATAGCAATTACAATAACTAGGTACTAACCCTGAACCCAGCACTAAACCTAACCTTAACCCATGTAGTTAGCTTGTACTACTAGTAGCCCACTACTTTCTTGGGTTAGTCCACTGTATGAGCATGTACTGTAAAATAAAGTGTAACCTGATGCTCTGCCGCTTTGCATGCCATCAGTCCTCTAACATTAGCAAAACAAATCGTAATGCTCTATTACACTGGTGTCGAGACGAGAGCACGCGTGTTTAACCGGTTCTCACTCCCTATTGGCATCCCATGTTGCATGTCTAAGGCTTCTTACAGACTTTTACTCAAGACTTTTGCAGTATACTGACATCAGTATAGCATCTTTATTTCACCAGTGCTGGGAAACCCCTTTCTAGTTACAAAGAGAAAGAATTCGGCTGGCTTTTTTAATGTGTCAGTGGTGCAGATGCTTTTTGTGAGGAAAGGTTGATCGTTCTTGCATTGCTAGCCTGTCCGCTAGTCTTCAGCATGTTTGGCTTTAAACATTCATTTTGAAGTGAGCGTTATCCAGTGTTTATTAGGGATGGGTACCGTCCGAAACCCAGTATTAAATGGGCCTGGGGCTAAATTAAGACCGGTATCAATAAGCTCTGACGTTAGTAGTTCTGCTGTCGGTACTTGCAAATTCTATCTCACCAGAGTCTCCAGCTGTTTTTATATACAATAATATTCAGAAATTTGTCTATGATGCATTTTTGCTATTCGCAGTTCAGAAGCAAGATCGCGTTCAGCACGCACTACATGAAAGCCCTGTTTAATTATGATAGAGGAGAGAACTAAACATTCAAACATCTGCTTACACTGTAGGCCTGTGGCTGTGATATTAAGCTAATTTTATATTTTATTTAGATTTTTGCTTCTAGGGATTATAAAAAAGAAGATATGAGCTAAACCTATTAAAAACTATCTAGCGCAACTTCCTTCCCTTAACAGCGGGGCGCATTCGTTCCTCCCTAAAACCCAAACTTAACGTCAGAATCAGCTCAATCGGTGATTGTTGTAAAATACTGTCTTTACGGTTGCTAAATCGAGGGACATGTTTGATAATAAAACGTTGAAAGCACAATCCGCACAAGAGACGCTGTTCCCCATGCTGAAATGTGTGCACACGACGCGGTCCAAAACGGACAAGCTAATTACACTGAGCTTCGGGCGCTTCCAAACGATCAAATACACACAAAATATGTCCAAATGTCCGGCTTGGAGAGAGTTCACGTAAACAGTTTATGTCTTAAGTGGACGTGAACAGATGGGAGAAAATCCGATGCGTGTCAGAATATTGTCCTAAAGTGACAGCAGTGACTGGTGCTTGGGCCATCAATGTTAATCAAACAACAAAATGCAAAGAGAAAATCACTCACAGCTCTTAATCTGAATAACGTTATAGCTTTAATCTATCAATACATACTCTGAAAACTATGCAGTGTTAATTTACATTTGTTTACTTTTAGATTTCTTTTGTAGGCTATATTACTTCCCTGAACAGTAATGTTAGTAGAACTTAATGGAAAAATGTTTGTTATATATTTGTTTATTCATTTTCTTACTGTATCTTATGTATAAAACACTAAAATGCCTGCACAGTGGTGCATTTAAAAATTTATGTTTTATATTAATTTCATTAAATGTTTATTTTACATTTCAAAATATAAAGCAATGTTAATTCAGCTCTTAATTTATCATATATACTGTATATATATATAATATATATATATAATACACACCAGTCCTATCAGAATTATCGCACCCTTGTAAATATGATCAAAGAAGGCTGTGAAAATAAATCTGCAATGTTTATCCTTTTGATCTTTCATTAAAACAATACACAACATTTCTAACTTTTCTTTGACGTAAAACATTGGAAAGTGAGTGGAAAATTTCATTATGAAATAAATGTTTTTCTCAATACACGTTGGACACAATTATTGGTACCCCTAGAAATCCTTATGAGTAAAATATATTTCATATTTATAATTTTGAGCACTCCAGGGTGATTATGAACATGACATTATCCAGCCATGTCTTCCTGTTTCACAGGAATATAAATATGAGGAACACAAAGGCCAATTTCCCTTAATCATCCATCACAAGGAGTTAAACCAAAGAATATATTTCTGATGTGTCCAGCAAAAGATAATTGAGCTTCACAAATTAGAAAGTGACTTTAAAAAAAGAGCTAGAGCAGTGAAAATTCCCATTTCCACCATCAGGGCAATAGTTAAGAATTTCCAATCAACTAAAGATGTTACAAATCTTCCTGGAGGAGGACGTGTGTCTATATCGTCCTAATGACGGTGAGGAGGAGAGTTTGAGTGACAACACTCTCGGAGGACCACAGCTGGAGATTGCAGAAATAGTTGATTCTCAGGTTCAGAACCTAAAAAAACAATCCCCCAGCACATACATCACATTTTTCGGGATGTTTTTCAAGATCAAAAAATCAAAAAAGAAAATGCTCTCATCCAAAAACAATCCCCAGCATATTCCAGTTATCAGACACGACTGGAACTCCAAACGGGACTGGCTTCTATGCTCCGATGTAACTAAAAAATTAGCTTCTTATAACAAAAAACTCAAGATGGGTTTGGTGCTCACAGGGATAAAAGTACCCCATGTTTACATGAAATATACTGCTGTATCTTTACTGTTGTGGGTCTATTATTTCTGCTGGAGTCCTGGAAACATCTTGTTTGATAATGGCATCTTTGTTCTATCAAATACCGAATGATAAAAAAATCAATAAGTGACTGACTCTTGTTAGAAATCTTATAATGGGTCATGTTTGGATCTTCCAGCTGCACAATAATCCAAACACAAACCTTAAAAACAACACTAAAATGGGTCACTGAGCACAAAACCAAACTTCTGCTCTGGTCATCCCAGTTCCCTGAGCTGCACCCTATAGAAGAGGAGTGAGGTGAACTGAAGAGGAGAAGCTGTGAATCTGAAGGCTCTGGAGAGATTCTGGATGAAGGAATTTTCTCTGATCTCTTGTCAGGTGTTCTTTAACATCATCAGGCATTATAGGAGAAAATTTTTGTTATTATGCCAAATGGAGGTTTCAAAAAACATTGAATAAAAGGGTGCTTTTAATTGTGTCCAATGTGTATTAGAGGAAAACATTTATGTCATAATGATATTTCCCCCCATTTTAAATTCTTATTCTCCAATGAAAGGTTAGATATTTGTGATTTTTAAAAAATAAAAGATCAAAATGATTAACAATGCAGATTTATTTTCACATCCTTCTTTGATCATATTTACCAAGGGTGCCAATAATTCTGACCAAGACTGTATGTATTTGTGTATGTGTATGTATCTATATATATATATATATATATATATCTCATAATCTGGTGTATATATATACACACAAAAGTAAGATAAGAATACGATAAAGTACCGATCGTGAGCATAACGTTAAGAGTAGTAATTACCATTAAAACCTAACAATACCATGTTTACATTGATATGTGGGTGTGTGTGTGTGTGTGTGTGTGGTGTGACAATGTGTGTTCAGTGATTAACTGGCCTTTAACTGAAATTGAGTGTTGTTTACTATTGTCATTTTGCATTATTTTGACACACTATTTCCCTTTTTTAATACTGTAAAGTTGCTTTGACAATCTGTTTTGTTAAAAGCGCTATATAAATAAAGTTGACTTGGCTTGACTGTGTGCGTGTGTGTGGGTGTGTGTGTTTGTGTTTGTGTGTGTGCCGGTACTGGGAGGCTGGCTAGAGCTGCTGTGCCCAGATTTGAGTGATTTTGGAGATGAACATCCGAGCATCGAAACCTGACCTCAGATAACTGGGTGTGCTGGACACAGACCACACTACGTGTTATCCCACACCCCCTCACCCTCACCCTCACACACCCACACACACACCCACCACACACCCACACAAAAAAAAACGGATCCTCATAAACTGGGTTGCTAGGACACCAGACCACACTACGTGTGTACCTCACACACCGCCACTCACACACACACACCACACACACACAAACTGATCCTCAGAAACTGGTGTGCTGACACCATCACACCTACGTGTGTATTCCTCACACACCCGCACACTCACACACACACACACACCGACAACAACTGATTTCCTCAGAAACTGGGTGGCTGGACACTCAGACACACTACGTTGTAATCCTCACACACCCCACACTCACACACACACACACCCCACACCACACACACACACTGACCTCAGAAACTGGGTGTGCTGGACACCAGACCACACTACGTGTGTATCCTCTCTCACACACACACACACACACACTCACACACCTCAACACACTGATCCTCAGAAACTGGGTGTGCTGGACACCAGACCACACTACGTGTGTACCTCACACTCTCTCACACACACACACACACCACACACACCACACACACACACACACACCAACACTGATCCTCAGAACGGTGTGCTGGACACCAGACCACACTACGTGTGTATCCTCACACACCCTCACACACACACACACACACATATACTGTACACACACACACACACACAAAAAACTGATCCTCAGAAACTGGGTGTGCTGGACACCAGACCACACTACGTGTGTATCCTCACACACACACACACACACACATTCACTCACAGACACACACACACACACAAAACTGATCCTCAGAAACTGGGTGTGCTGGACACCAGACCACACTACGTGTGTATCCTCACACACCTCACACACCCACACACACACACACAACACTGATCCTCAGAAACTGGGTGTGCTGGACACCAGACCACACTACGTGTGTATCCTGCACACCCTCTCACACCCACACACCCACACACACACCACACACACACACTGATCCTCAGAAACTGGGTGTGCTGGACACCAGACCACACTACGTGTGTAGCCTCTCTCACACACACACCACACACACCACTCCACACACACACACCTGATCCCTCAGAAACTGGGTGTGCTGGCACCAGAACCACACTACGTGTGATCCCCCTCACTCTCTCTACACACACACACACACACACACACACACACACACACCAACACAACCTGATCCTCAGAAACTGGGTGTGCTGGACACCAGACCACACTACGTGTGTATCCTCCACATACCCCTCACACTCACACACACACACACAACACACAACACTGCTCCTCATAAACTGGTGGCTGTACACCAGACACACTACATGTGTTCCGGCCACACAACACCCTCCCCCTCACACACACACACACAACACAACACACCACACACACTCACACTCACACTCATACACACACAACACTGATCCTCAGAAACTGGGTGTGCTGGACACCAGACCACACTACGTGTGTATCCTCACACCACACACACACAGGTTTACAGTTGTGAAAAGTGGGGACATCCATAGGCGTAATGGTTTTTTATACTGTACAGACTGTATATTCTATTGCCCTACACCAACCCTACCCCTAAACCTACCCCTCACAGGAGACTTTGTGCTATTTCAGATTTTCAATACACTCCATTCTGTGTGATTTATAAGCGTTTTGAAAAGTGGGCACATGGGGTAATGTCCTGAAAAGTCAACCTTCTCCTTGTAATACCTATGTCAAACCTTTGTCATTATACAAATTTATGTACTCATTCGTCTCAAAAACGCACGCACGCACACACACACATCTCAACTCACACTAACACTCAAATTTACCACAAAATCCACTCCTTCAGTATAATAAGAATTTTAGAAATGGCCCCGGAAAACTACTCTTAATCAACCCCACGTCAGCTGATCATGCACTTTGCAAAAAAATACACGTCATTTTAGGGACCATTCTCACTAGTAGTTTAGGGTTTTTCAGTCTGGGTTTCATGAGAGCACCTGGAGATTTGGTTTGGTGATCACACTGCACCTAGTGTGACCCATTAAATATAATTATAAAAAAAAAAGATTTTAATAAATAATGTAATGACATTATTATTGCACTTTTATTTTAAAAAAAAAAAGAAAATAATAAAGTGTAGAAATTATAATTATATTTCAAAGAACAAAATTAGTAAAGGAATAGTTCCTCCAAAAATTAAAATAACCCCATGATTTGCTCACCCTCAAGCCTTCCTATGTGTATATGACTTTCTTCTTTCCGACGATCTTTTTGGGCTTCAAAATCTCGACCACTATTCACTATTCATTGCCATTATAAGCTTGGAAGAGCCAGGATAAATGTTATTATAACTCCGATTGTATTTGTCTGAATGAAGAAAGTCATATATAGCTAGGATGGCTTGAGGTTGAGTAAATCATGGGGTGATTTAAATTTTTGGGTGAACTATCCCTTTAAATAAAAATACAATTATCTTATAGTACACTTAAAAATACACTGTTAATATGGTCCATTGTCAGGCTTGTGTTGTGTTTTGTTCCCCATGTGCTCCCTGTGTCCCAGTGTTTAGCCCTTTTTTGGTTATGTTCCTGTCCTAATTATTTCATTGAGTTCATTAGTCTCCACCTGTGTTTGTTTATTTGATTCAGCTGCGTTTAATTTACTCCCTCGTTATGTCTTGTATTTAAAGTGCAGTCTGTCGGATGTTTCTTTGTCGAGTCTGAACGCTGTTACCTGTTTCCTACGTGTGTGTGTCCCTGGTAAAGTCTGTATCATCGTGAATTCCCCTCCGTCTCCTCGTTCCTCACAGTAGGGAGCGTGACATCCGTGTTTGCGTTTTAACTTTTGCATCCATTAATTTTTCATTTTTTTTAACCTAGAAAAGAAATACGGAAAATGTGGTTTCATTTTTTTGGTTCTGACACTGAATAATAGAATAAGCAGACACACTCATTTTCATTATTCAAAATTCTTATTTCATTTAAAATCGTAAAAATGATATACAGCTTGTTTTTTTTTTTACTGTAGCCTACATAAATGCTAAATTAAATTTTTTAGCTTTTTAGTGCTAAAAGTGCCCTCTAGCGCAACTGACGGGGATACCGATAACCCGTTGCTTTATAAAAAACCTCTTGCGTCAATATTTGGAAGGCATCGATATTTTCATGATCATAAAGCTAGTTTCTCAAAATATTTTTTATAATTTTTCACACCTTAAAATATGTGTGATTTGCATTTAATGTGAGTTTCCAGGCACTGTTCTACAGGGGTGCTAAGCACCCTCAAAAGAAAGCAAGAGCACCCTGAGGCTGTAAAAATAGGATATGGCAAAACCTATTTGGCAAACACTCCAGTGCTCAAATATTTCTCTTTACAACGTGTTTTTGCAGTGTTGATCAATGTAGCCAATCGCAGACATACAGTATCATGCTGCTAAGTAGACGCATTACTTCTAATTTGCCAAAACATATTTTTTTTTCCATTTTCCATAAGTTTGTGCATTTTAAAAATGTTTATTAAACGTGCAAAAAGTCATGAACAAAAATCTGAAAAGAAGTCAATGTTTTACTTTTTCATGCAGCATTTTGTGTGTACGGTTCTACTTTAAATTTTGGTTTTCAACAGCATTTAAAAATACAACAACCATTCTTTTTTTCATTTTTTTCATCATGGTTAAAAAATGAAAAATGAACAGAAGCGAAAGTACACTGACCTAATATATCATTTTCAATCCTAAAATCAGCAAGCTTATATTTTGGTGAGTTGCTGGCAAGTAAGTAAATTAGGAGTTTATTGAGACAAAAGAAGAAGGTCCCCAAACTAAAGCATGACCGTCACTTTTTATGTCAGTCATTTCAAAACGAAGCAGGTGTTGCAGGTTGCTCATAAAGAATCAAAATGTGTTTTCAAAAGTTTCTGGTAGTGCAAGCATTATGTACGTTCATCTCAACTACATGTCAGTTATTATTAAATGAATAAAATGACGTCTTGCTCGTGTTGTCTTTAGATTTAAAAACAAAACAACAATTGTTCCAGTTTTATTTGTATTTTTATCAAATATATATTAGATGTACTGATATATGAAACTGCATCTCGGTATGACAAAAATGGTAACAAAGTTAGACTGTTTCTTTCTCCCATCCATCGATGGTCTTGAGAGAAAACACTGCCGCAGCCTCATGTCACTAGAGTTCTGAACACAACATCCACACGGATCAGATGTGCATTCTCTGGTTCATATATGTGTGTGTGGAATATATATCGTCTGTTTTTCTTTGTGTCTGTGTAGATCACGCGCCGGTATGCTGAATTCTCCTCTGCTATTGTCAGCATAAACCAAACCTTTCCCAACGAGAGGACCCATACTCTTCTGGGACAGCTGCAGGTGAGAACGGAAACACCTCTGTGTCCTCCAGGTGTAGAGCGGCTCACGCTGAAAGCTGTCGTGATCTGGTTTCAGGTGGAGGTGGAGAACTTCGTGCTGAAGATGGCGGCTGAGTTTCCCTCTAGACGAGACCAGCTCATCTTCCTCATCAACAACTACGACATGATGCTCGGCGTGCTCATGGTGACGCTCCTCACGAGACACGCCGCTAACCACTAAGACTCTGTTGGGTATCGGACTGCATCATGATTGTGTGTGGTGTGTGTGTGTGTGTGTGTGTTCTGCAGGAGAGAGCCGCTGACGACAGTAAAGAGGTGGAGGGCTTCCAGCAGCTCCTGCTCGCCAGAACACAGGTACGATCTGAGATCCTGAGCACCAGCTCACAGCGGCGTCGCATGGTGGTAAGTGAGAACCGGTGTGTGTGTGTGTGTGTGGAACAGGAGAGTTAAGAGGAGTACTTCACCGCGTTGGGAGGGATGATTGCATTTGTGAAGGAGAGCGAGGCACTAATGGAGAAAGGGCAACTTGACAAACTCAGAAACGATGAAGGTGAGTGCTGGAGCTGCTCTGTTTTCTACGGTGGCCGAGAAGTGCTAAACAAATCACAATTCTGAAAACAAAATAACAAAGTACAAACGCAAATGCAAGTCTAAAAAACAAAAAAACAATTCAGAAAACACAAAGACAAATCAGACAAACAAATTAACAAGTCAGAAAACACAAAGACAAATCCGAAAACAAATGAACAAGTCAGAAAACAGAACGAAAAATCAGACAAACCGGAAGAGGTAGGAATAGTTTGAGACAGCACCATTGGTTTGAGAATAGATTACTCACCACTGACTGGGCGAGACATCTGTCAATCAACGTATACAGGGAAGAACCAACCGAAGAACAGCAGAGCTGTGGTAGAAAGTTCGGAGATGGTATTAAAGTAGCTTAGTTTAAATGTTTTGTATGAATTGCCTTTACTATGGAATAAAAAATACGGAGTGTATGTTTACATTTAGTTAAAAGTGACTGTAACACATCAGCTCCAGTGGCGCAAATAGATAAGCGCTTGCCCTTGGCATTTTGACGCAATCGACCCGGGTTCGAATCCGCCTTTTACCTAACTTTTTTTTCTCCCTTTTCAAAGCTCTTATCACATCGTAAAGGCATTTATTTTAAATAAAAATTAAGGAAATAATCAAAAAAGTTACAAAAAAAAAATTATCGGGTAGGGTTAGGGTAGGAAGGGCTTTATTGTACCAATAAGGTGGCATACATTTAATAATTAAAATTATAATTTACACTCAATATGTTATTATTGCATACTGTTTTATAATGTAATAAAATAATGGGGTGCAGATAATTGCCACTATTTGCAGCAAGTAGTATACTTGATTGTAGAAATCCTGTTATTTTAACATAGTGTAAATAGGTATTTGCAATTAGTGTAAATAGCATATATCGATAAGAAAATATGCTATTTTCACTTAGCGTAAATAGCATCTATTGATAATACGAGGATTTGAAAAGGGGAGGAAAAGAAGTAGGCAAAAAAAAGGAAGGATCGACAACCCGGGTTAGATCACGTCCAAAAGCTAAGGACAAGCGCTTATCCATCTGCGTCACTTGAGCTGATGATTTATAACCACTTTTAACTAAATGTAAATAGACACCCCGTATTTTTTATTCCAGATTAAGGGCAATTCATACAATACATTAAAAGTGAGTTACTTCAATACCATTTCGAACTTTCTACCACGGGATCTGCTGTTCTTCGGCTGGTTTTTTCTGTATACGTTGATTGACAGATGTCTAGTCCAGTCAGCTGTGAGTAATCCCAAACTAATGGTGCTGTCTCAAACTATACCTACTCTTCCGGTTTGTCTGATTTGGTATTGTGTTTAGAATTGCATTTGCGTTTGTAATTTGTTATTTTGTTTTCAGAATTGTGATTTGTTTAGCACTTCTCGGCCACCGTAGTTTTCTCTGTTGAGGTTTGTCATACTGCTGTATCCTTATGTCTTTAACTGAGTGATGCATTAAAAAAATAAAAATAAAATAATATATATATATGTCATTTTTATTTATTTTTTGAAAATTCACGGACTAGTCTTTTACTCACCATCATGTCGTTCCAAACCTGATAGCACAAGCATTTTAACATAAAAATACATCCTTCAGCTTTAACTTCTGAGCAAATAAATATGTTCATATAAAACAAAAGCTATTCTAAATATTCTATTTTATTTTTACTATATTACAAATATTTCAATTGTGTATTTGACAAATCCAGATCTTTTTAGTATGAGTTGTAGTGTTTTGTAGTTTAGCTGGTTGTATTTTTTATTTATTATTTTTTTCTGTTCAAATGCTGTTTAATGTTGTCATCCTAATGGAGATGGATGAAATCATCTCATTATTACAGTTACAGTAAAGTAGCTTCACCATCTTTAGCTGGGATGAATTAAAATGTTAAAAATGACAGTAAACACACTTATAAATTCACCAAAGATTTGTCAAATAAATGCTGTTCTTTGTTCATCATGAAAAAATCCCCACACTTCATTAAGCAGCACAGCTATTATCAACTCTTTCTTGAGCAGCAAACCAACATTTTAGAATGATTTGTACATCAATATTGGATGAATGGCCTCTAAAAATTCAGCTTTGATCACAAAAAAAGCCATTCTTTTTCATTGTAACAATATTTCACAATATATTAGAGCCTTTGCTGTATTTTTGATCAAATCAATGCAGCCCTGGTGAGCAGAAAACTGAAAAAGCCTTATAGTGAGCCCAAACTTCTGAGTCCTGTCAGTGTTTCCCAGCAGCGCAGACAGAGGGCTGGTGATTTAACACTCGTCTGCGTGTGTATGTGTGTGTGTAGCTCGTATCACGCAGCTGGTGCGGGGTTTCTCCAGCACGTGGAAGCAGTCTGTGGAGGCCTTGAGTCAAGATGTCATGCGCTCCTTCACCAACTTCAAGAACGGAACCAGCATCATTCAGGTGCAACCTGGTGCAATAATGACATTCTTTCTTTCATAACTCATAAATGTGCTGTCAGACTGACGAGTTGCTGTCTGGTTGTGTTCTCTAGGGAGCGTTGACCCAGCTCATCCAGTACTATCATGGTTTCCATAAGGTCCTCTCCCAGCCAGCGTTTCGCAGTCTGGCAGTGCGCTCCGAGCTCATAAACCTCCATCATCTGATGGTGGAAGTCAAGAAGCACAAACCAAACTTCTGATCTCGCACATGAATCCTCAGCATTTGCGGTAGCTACACTGCAGAAATCATTCTTTGGGAGGACCTGAGAATCAGTGTACACATTCATAAAACATGATACATTTCCCTAATAAGCAAAACTAGGTAAAAAAGTAAAGTCATGAAGTCTGTACTCGGCTGGGAGTATCATTTGTCTGGTGTCACTGGCAGATTTTTTGATTTGTATTTTGAATAACAGTGTAAACGATCTTACAGTCCTTAACAGTTTCCTTAACAGGTGAAAGTAACTTGTCTTAAAGGGGTTTTTTTTCGGTCAGTCTTTTGTTTCTAAATTGGCCACTTTGTGTTGTTTTTTCATTAGCTGCATTTGAAATTTCTTCTTTAATATGATTTGATTTCTTTCCATGTTTAATCTGTATATTCGGTGGCAGCTTCTCTACATGTTTTTGTGTATGAACTGGTGTTTTTTTGTTTTTCTCTTGTCTCTGAAAGTATGTGGGCACTGATGTCATATTAAAGTTATAACAAAGAAGCATTTCATGTCTCAAAATAAAAGATATCAGATTGAAAGTCTCTGAAATGTTCCCATCATGTTGTCAGTCCGTTAAAGCAAAAGAGGAACTTTTGCTAAGATCATTTATTTACAATGATTGATATGACTGAATTTACGTCATTACTTTTTGCAAGGCAGTAAGTCAATGAACTAGAAGTAATGAACTTTTTTTAATTCACAGACAATTAAGTTGTCATAAGCTACATTTTAAGAATACATTCAAACAGGCTTGTACAAACTTGTATTTAGCTGTGGAACCTAACCACTTATTGCTCATTTATGGAGTCTATTCATTCAGGAGTCTTGATGTTGACCATTTTTACAAAGTAATTATAGAGTGTGTTTGCCTATTATTTTATCTGAAGGCCATGTGGCCTAAAAGAGTCCTTGGTATCAGTGTGAACGCGAGCTCAGCGAAAATACAGTGTTCAGTCACAGAGGCCTAAAATCATATCTTCATTCAGTCTATTCTGCAAACATAATTTGAAGGTGCAATGTGTAATATTTACAATGATCTATTGACAGAAAACTATGTTTTCAGATGTGTATAAAGACCTTACTTAATTAACCGTTATGTTTTTATCACCTTAGATTGAGCAATTTCTATCTACATACACCGCGGGTCCCCTTACATGGAAGTCGCCGCCATGTTTCTACAGTAGCCCTAAATGGACAAACTGCTGTACACAGCGCATTTCGTCACTGTTGTTCTTGCCAATAAAACACTGACACAATGATGAACAAGTACATTAACATTCGCAATAACATCGATTTATTGAATGATTAAGTAAATATAATTCCTTAATTTACCTTTGTAAAGAAATCTCATTGCTCTCTCTGCTGTCTTTACCGACGACATCTTAATCCTTTATCGGCCACCGTAGCTTCTCTAAAGTGAGGGACGGGTGAGCGGGGGATTGAGCCGTTGGTTGCAGTTCGCAACCTCACCACTAGATGCTAAAATTTACACACCACCTTTAAATGTCTGATAATAAAATACCATCAACTCCGACAGTTTACATACTTTGGTTTTATTAAGTAAACTCACACACACAAGCTTGCAACACTGCTTGACCAATCTACTTAATAGATCAAAACTAACTGTTGTACAGTGGTGCATGCAACATTAATTTCAATAAAATTTCCAATCTAAAATTAGTTTAACGTTGTAAAATTCACCCAAGGAGAAATTGTTTACAAATTACTTTACAGAACTTAGTTGTACTTTCTTAACCACTAAATACAATATTAAAGGGGTCATATGACGCTGCTAAAAAGAACATTATTTTGTGTATTTGATGTAATGAAATATGTTTGTGGTTTAAGGTTAAAAAACACATTTTCCACATACTGTACATTATTGTTTCTCCTCTATGCCCCGCCTTTCTGAAATGCGTCGATTTTTACAAAGCTCATCGTTCTGAAAAGCGAGGTGTGCTGTGATTGGTCAGCTATCCAGTGTGTTGTGATTGGCCGAATACCTCAATTGTGTGACGGAAATGTTACGCCCCTCACCATACTGTGATGCCCTGTCCGGCCGGAGCGACGAGACAAAAACATTAAAACCCATTACAAACCAGGCATTTGTTGCATCCAGTTGGGACATAATTACTGATTATAATGACACACTCCTATTTCAAGCTTTATGCTTTATTCCCACCCTTTATACGTCGTAATTCTGTGTTTCTGATGGAGTTGAGAGATCACTTCGCCCTCAGAGCCTCCATCATGAGGGCCTCCATTAGAGTCACTGCTAAAATCGTCAAAGTAATGATGCCAAACTCCATCTTTTGTAGGTCCAAACCCAAACACGCTGACCTACGAGAGAGGAATCCTTACATTAAACAAAGCCTTACATTAATACAGTCTATTAATTTTCATGAATTAATCTTTATTTGACCCTCTAACTCTAGCACCTTTTAGACTTGCACTTTATTAATTTACTAACTGCTTGTTTTCTTTAAAAAAAAAAATACTAGCTTCTCTAATCTTTTTGTATTCTATCTATTTGTTTTCTTTTTATTTATTATACAGTTAACAAAAGCAAAAAAAATCTAACACTAGCTTTGCTCTATTCTTTTTCTATTCTATCTGTTTACTTTTTATTTATTATATAATTAAGAAAAACCCTTACTACGTGTACTCCGTTAAGCTAACTGAGACTTGTTATAGCACTTGCATATCATTGCTCTTTTGTTGATTTTGATTGTTTCCATTGTCCTCATTTGTAAGTCGCTTTGGATAAAAGCATCTGCTAAATGACTAAATGTAAATGTAATGTTAATGTAATGCACATTCATTACTGTTTTGTTAAGGCACCACTGCCAAAGTATTTTACTACGGTATAATTTGCCTTTGTATTCAAACCAAACCTCAGCTGTTTAATCAGAGGCAGAATAAAATACAAGTATGGCCCTTGATGTTTCTAAATCTCTAACCATGCTAGGGACTGATGCGTTTACATTTTGGAAATTAAATGACTTTCTCCTATTCCAAAAGATAGGAGGAAAGATTCACTCAGTGCTTCTCACCTCATCACAGATGTGCAGGGCGAATATAAGAGATATGAAGCCAGTGGAAGGATATCCTCCATTACTCTGCAGCCAGCTCTCATAGATATATTTCATAAATGCAGGATGGAGGATCATCACCTCAAAAGAGCAAACAGAACAGTCATGTGGGATAAATCTGCAAATGTTTCTCAATAATAGTAAGTTTGCCATTTCTGCATTTACAGTTTTTCTCAATTGATTTGACACATTTCTCCAAACTTAGGTCACTGCTCTCAAAACAGTTAACACAATGATCTGAACACTTTGTAGTTGTCCTAAACAGATTGTCAGTTTTCATTCATTCTATATAAATTACAAATGGCATCCATAATTTTCTCAAAACACTGTACACAGGATTCTCAAATGTTTTCTCAATAGTTCATACAGCCAACCAAAACTTCAGAAGAAAACAAAATTGCAACTTTATTTCTTGGTTTTACACAATTAGCCCAAATTGATAACTGCTGAGTTAGTAACACAAACAACACAGGAAATGCAGATTTCCTAATTGTTTACACATTTATCTCAATTACAACAATTATAAAAACAGAAAAGAAAAAAGGCAGCAAAAAAAAAGGTTCGGTACCTCGGTTTTGATGTAAACGTTTCAGTACAGCAGGGGGGGGGGGGGGGGAACTAAACTTATATATTATTTTTTTTAATTAAACAGTGGCGTACTGAACAAATTGCTCTTTCTTTAAATAAATTCAGTTATAATTAAAATGTTCTTAGGGATAAAAATCTACCTCAGCTTATGCTCTAGACTATAGGGAGCCCTTTTACATTACTGTAAGGTTACAGTTAACAACAGAGCCCAGACTTAAATTTAATTACTTTTTTTTTTTTTATAACAAGCAACACTCAACTTAAAAAAAAAATAAAAATTGTATGCAAACATGTAAACTGCACATAATGCAGTTTTTAAATTAACTTCTAAATTACAAAATTTATATTTGTTGTTGAAATATATTCATTTACACAGTGGCTCTCATAACTTGTTTCATAACAGATTTATTTAAACAATTTAAATAATTAAGACATCACTAACAGGTAGAGTAAAATATGAGTATATAGTCTAATATTTTGTGAAATGCTCTTCTCTAGACTTCATTTATCGCGCACTAACGAGCTGTGGACACTGATGACTGCCTGAGGGAAATGAAATGTTACGTGACGTTTTGTTTACAAGCTGTTTTATTGCCGTCTTTCCGCGGTTGAAACACTGATTGAGCGATTACACGAGGCATGAGATGTTCATTCATGTTTAAAACTAGCAGTAAAGAGGAAGAGATGATGCAGTGGTTAAAACAATGCTGTATTTGTTCGGTACACATGCGTACAGAATATGCGCACACCCCTAAAAAAAAGGATACATATATAAGAACAAGGGCAAGAATGAGAAGGGGAACAGGAAGAGGTGTAAGAGTGAGAGGTGTTGGAGTGGGTAACGGAAGGCAGGGGTGTACTGAGAGAGAGAGAAGAACAGTGGAAGAGGTAGGAGGTGAGGGGAGAGAAGGAGAGGGTGTAAGAAGAGAAGAAGAAAGAATAATTGGTAGAGGAGTAGAGGGAGAAGAGATAGGTAGATTGGACGGCAATGGTATGTTGGAAAGAGAAGAAATTGTAAGAAGACATGAACAAAGAGGAAGGGGTCTGCAGGGTGGAAGGGGAGGGAGGAGAGGTAGAGGGTACAGACGGGTTTCAAATGAAATCAGAGCCACCCTGATTGACCATGTTATAAATTATGGTATCTCCTTGGGAAAAGCTGGCCAGAGAGTTCAGCCAAACATAAACCGATCCACAGTAGCTTCAATTATCAGAGGGAAAAGCAGTAAGAAACTATACCATTCTGGTTCTATGAGTACAGTCTAGAGCCTTGTCTATTTATAGTTCTAATCCTCTAGTGTAAATGTTTCTAATTGCTCACATTTTTTTCAGAATTGAACATTTAGGTGGACAAACAAGACTATTTTCAAATGAACAAGAACATGTCATTGTTGACATTGTGGTCCAGAACAACACCATCCGCCTCAAAGAAATTCAGCAAAGAATAATACAGGACAATCAATTATTTCATAATATTCACCAATGCAGTCTTGCCACAAATGATCGTGATCTTCACTTCGATAGAGTGAAGGAGTTGCGATTCCAGTTTGTTCAGGTATGTGAAAGCCACACAGTCACTGCACTTTTACTGTAAAAAACAAAGATATGTATTTCCTGGACATTATATGTCCATATACTATTACACTCTGGAAAAATTCATTCATCTCTGATAGTGCTGTGTGAAAGTGGGAGAATTCAATGTTCGGCAACATCTGTTTTCTTTTTTGGAGTTGAATAACAGTGGAACTCATTATGAGTACCTGTATTTTGATGAAGCTTGGCTTTAATCTCAACAACAACAACAAAAAAGGAAACGAGGAAGGAATGTGATTTGGCCATTGTGCCATAGTTAATGCCCCTGGACAACGAGGAGGCAACATCACCATGTGTGCCGCAATTTCAACCACAATGAGCATGTGGCATACAATGCAGCATTGGGCCAATTCAACACAGCAGGTCGATCAGGAGCAAATGGAGTGAAGTTTTGTAGTTATCTGGGACAGTGTCCAATTTCATCATTCAGCATTGGTGCAAGAGTGGTTTGAACATCACCCACATTTCAGAATGGTGTTCCTTCCTCCATATTCTCCTTTCCTGAATCCAATTGAGGAGTACTTCACCTCTTGGAGATGGAAAGTGCATGATCACAACCCTTAGCCTTCGTGCAACGAATATTAGTGAACTCTGTCGTTCAACGCTCACTATGTTCGCGGTAGAGCTAGTGTATGCATGTGATGAGCAATGAAGGCTGTCAATGGAGGCTGAGTTCAAGCATTCAGCCATTTTTTCCCACGATGCATGGTCAGTGCGTACCTCTAAATGCATTCCATGCTGTAAGATGAGATTCCTCTGGACCTCTATGACTGTAACAGAGAACTTATGTAGTCAATATTATTTGTATTTTGTTTTAGAGATTGCGTGCACTCTCGTTGCACATCTAATGAAATGTAGTGGGTGAGCAGGACGGGGGCCGTAATCCCTTTGCAGTAGTGATTTATTAATGCTATTACACTGACGCATTGTCACACCGGATCTGTTAACCCGAACACGGACAGACGTTCTCCCCCGTAACACCAACGCACTGAACTCCGGGACACCCGACCAGCATGTTAGGTGATGGGCAGCCTTCAGTACGAACCTCTGCGATTGCATCGGAGATAGACGCCGTCAGCGAGGCCATCTTGGCCGCCGCGCGCGACCTCGCCCCGCGCCGGCACGAACTTTAGCTCTGGCTCCTGTTGCACAAAGCACCACCAGCACAAGGGCACCCCCCCTCTCAGGAGAATAGCCTCTTGACTGCAAAAAGGATGGACTAAGTGCCACCGTGTATACTCCAAATCTGGCTCGCGAGATCCACTTTCCTGCAGAGTTTAGCCTTTCAACCGTGTGACATCTAAACTTTACATAGACCCTGCTGCATCATTCAATCGCTACCTGAGATCTGTGTGATAAGCTACAACTCGGGTACAGTGTTTGTTCAGGCGTGCCGGACGCAGCCTACACATCCGGTCTGCACTGCAACTTTAGTGTGCATCTTGCCGCAGCCAGTTTGGGACGGTTATTTGCTACTAGGCGCTATGAGTATGTCAGTTTTCTCGACATAACTTCCTGGTCGTAATCTTGGAGTCAGTGTGAAGAGCCTCATTAGGTTTGCCTCCTTGGCCCAGATCAGGTACACGCACTTGAGGTATATAAGACCTTGCGCCTTCACAGTGGCTGTACCGAGATGTTTGTAGAGCGTGACCCTTATACTGTGGACTCACAAAAGACTATGTAGATGCTCCCGGCCGATCGTTCCAGTAGGCGCAATACTGAGGCCACAGCTTGCTAGGGATAGAACTAACACGGCTCTGCGACGCAGTTCATCGGATATTGGAAGGCGCTCTGGTATGTCTATGGGGATCCTCATATTGCATCCTGAGAAGGGTTAGAGACCTTCCCACCTATTCTGGCCTCTGGGTTGTCCTGCGGACTCTTTTCTCAGCAGTTGTCCCTCCGACTATATCTAGGTTCCTTCAGAACTGTAGGGATGTATGCTTTTATAGTCAGTGGGAATAGCGACGCCTCGAGAGGGCGCGCATGATTAAGCGCATTGATTGCATCTGAGAGGTCGAATTTGAGGTGGGGATTATCTTGTCGATATACCCCGCGCAGACAAATCAGCAGATAGCCCGCTTCCTGGTAGAACTGGTAACACATCTGGGAGCATGATCTCTTGTTCTGCGTATACGATGTATGACATCGAACGCCGAGAAATAGTATTACCTGCTGCCGCGTACCCCCGAATGCGTGCCGGATTGAGCCAGCCCGGAATATCAGTTCTATTTCGAATAGCTTGATGGGAGGCGCGACTTGGACAGCAGTTCATAGTGCACAGTGACCAACGATCGTTTACGCAGATATCGTATGTTTCTCAGAATCACAGTTCCTTGCTATTCTGAGAGATAATTACTGTCCATAAAGACGTAACCACAAAAGTGTTTATGCTGAAAAACGGGGACGTACGCGAGCTGATGCTATCGATTATCTGATGAGCTAGACTTATGTTACACTGAGAACTTTCCTACGTAGCCACTTCCCGCTGTGCCACTTCTGCAGGAAATGACATTAGAGGTTCGTAGGTAGATTTGCAGGCAGATCAATCGAAGTGCTGAGATAACTGACAGCAATCAACACTAGTATCACTCATAAGTATCTCGTGCTCGGATGATTGTGAGCTCAGTATGCGGTCGGTAGGTCCTCCGAGGCGATCAGTATTGTATGGAGTAGGGCTAGTAGTCGTGTAGTCTCTTACCTACAACTGATAAAGAATAAGTATAACGTATTGTTATAATTTACATTGTCATGGCCAAGCCTCTGTGACAGTCAGTCTGCGTATTGTGACTGCGAGAGAGGTGCTCTAGACATAGTATCATTTCTATTTTTTCTTATCCTTGTGATTCTCTAAGTGATCGCCTGCAACGTTGTTCATATATGAATTGACGCTCTACCCGCACATGCTAACTACCCTTAGGGTGTTAGACACCTGGGAGTACACTAGTGAGAGTTGTTAATTATTTAGTACACTGTTAATCTTATCCGAAAATTGAACTTAAACCACTTCATCCTTCTCATCTATTCAATGTCTTCACAATGTGGACTTAAAATGACAGTAAATGTCTGGTGAAGACATTACACACCAGCAAAAGAAATGTAATTTGCATTAGTCGGTTGACTCCCTCCGACTATATTTTGTTCGCTATTTTGTTGTACACAATGTGGTCATCAAATTCCAATGCCAGCGTTGATATATGTCACATGTATGGTCCCCTTTGCTTCTTTGTTTCTTTGTTTTTTTTTTTTTTTTTCAAATCAAAACACAACATAACTGCGTTGCAGTGACCTGAACTACCAATCACATGCCACGTTAGGAATATCACTGGATGTGACTCGACATCGCTCAGCAGAGTGTCCAAGCCTTTCCGCGTATAAGTATGTCCACCGAGTTGCTTAGGTTTTACCGGCTATTGCATAGGCCACACGGTTTAAGGCGAAGAGTTCCCGTGTCGAACCGGTGAGCCCAGTGAATGCGACGATAAGACTGCGGGAATCTGAGGGCGTGCTGTCCAGGCTTCGTTGTAACGGCCTGCCGATGGTCGACTCAACGCTGTATGGTGAGGGGGAAATACTATTTGGAGTCTTGATGCAGATGCATACGGTTGATGCTAGAGCGATGTGGTGGGACCTTGCGAGATTATTATAATGTCCACTTTGATCCGCCTCAGAAGGAATGTTGGCCACAGAAGCCAAATCGTACGCAGGGGGCCCATGGCCGGTGCTGTTAAGATGTCGACGTGCTTGCTGGCGGAGGAGGTGAGGTTAGCACTCAGGGTGGTGGGGAGTGTGTGGCTCTGATTGAGCACAGAAGTACGGCCTGAACGCACGATTTGAAGCCTTCTGGGTTTGCCAAGTTGCGGGAGTATAGTTGAGTGAATCCTGGGTCGCTGCCGCAGCACATAGCGGTTTGTGCAGGATACGAATAAAAAAAATTGACACACAGTACAAGTCTTCTACTCGATATATGCCTTGGACGCGCCACCAGTTGTCTGTCGGTGACCACTCGCGGTAATTACGGAGAAGTGTCGTAGGACGATATTGCTGGAAAGTCAGGGTCTGTATGGACTAGCAACAGAATAGGCGATAATTGAGCTCCTGATATATTACGTCTAGGTCGAGCAAAGTATAATGCCTCTGATGCCATTAAAACGTACCGCACGCATTTCCCGCCTGCTTTATCCATCTACCTGTGCCGTTCCACAGGAATTATGCGCCGACCGCTACTTATTTTCCCCCCTTCAGCGATTCACGACTCTCACCCCCTCGATCACACCTTGTGCATATTTTTCAAAATCATACCACACGTGAACCACTTATAAGTCTATTCCGTATTTCGTTGCTGTAATGTCAGTTGATTATTCCTACTAGGCAAGATTGATCTCAGAGGTTAATTTAGTCCGTAACAATAAAAGTCCTTTAAAACAGCATCCTTCCAGTCCAAACAGTTAGCATAAGCACAAAACTGGGCAGTATAATCCTCGATAGTATTAATACCTTGATGCAGGAACTAGTGATGTGACATTCGAACCGAGGCGTCGGAGCTTGTGTCGAGAATAAATTAGCGTGCCAGATGAAGCCTCAATTCGAGGCTTGTATTGTTAACTTAGAAATCACGTGACCAATGACGAACAGGACAGGAGCATACACCAGGAAACAAAGACTGACACTGAACAGGGCAAACACAGGGGTATAAATACAAGAGTTAACAAGGGGGTGGAGCCAATTAATCATTATGACAACAAACAAGGTAGAAGAGGAAACAGTAACTAAACACAGGAAGTGAAAACAGAAACACTGGGGGCAGAAAATCATGGATGGATGACGTCAATTATGCCTACCTTATTCCTGTCTGCTTTAATTGATGGTTTCACATACATGTATGTCCTGAGAATAAATGTAAAAAAAAAAAAAAAAGTTTAATTCGATCCATATAAAAAATATATAAAAAATTAATATAAGGTATATATATATATATATATATATAGATATTATATCTATATATATATTATATATAGATATATTGACATTGTTAATTGTCATTAATTAAATCGATTGTATAAATTATGAAGCATACTATGTTTGATGGTCGCCGTGATTTTGCCAAGTAAGACATGTTCCTGGATCAACATTACTGTCCAAAAATACAGACTTAACTCAATCCCCACTCCTAAACCTAAAACGGATCCAGGAACATGTTGTACTTGGTCACATCACGTTCACCAAAAATGATGTCATAGTGTGCAATCCTATCCACCTTTTGCTGAATGCAGAAATCTCAAAAGACTCAATATGAAACAATGCTTTATATGCGGTCTCTGGTGTTTCTAGTCAAATTAACGTTTTCAGAGCTTGACTCCTAAAAATCATTGAAGGTTAAGAAGAATGCTGGTAAATAAACCAAAAATCTCCATTTGACGTAAAAATTGTACATTTCATTTGGAATAATGCATTGATTTTTCTTTTTCATTCAATTACAATTAATAAAATAAGAAAGATTTAAAAAGGATGCAAAAGTATACCATAATATTATAGTAAACAAGGTCCAAATCACTATTTTCCAAGTCTTCTGATTTGAAGTCTTTTCCTCCAGTGGGCTTTGAGTTGACTCAAGAATTAAATTCCATCTGATTTCTGAGTCATTTGGACTGGTTTTGTGAACTTGGATCAATGGATTAAATTTACAATTAAAACAATTTGTTCATGAATCGGACATCACTTCTTCTCTCTTCACCAGTCAACATTTTGACTGATTGTCACACAAAATTGGTTTCAGAAGATGTCATATGAACCGCTGTTATGGTTCTTTTATGGTATTTTGAAGCTTGACAGCCCCAATTCTCATTTTCTATAATAGTATATAAAAGAGTGGCCAGAATATTCTTCACAAATCACGGCCTTCACAAAAAAAAAAAAAAAAAAATAAAAAAAATAAAAAGTTGTATGTGTTGAATGAAACGAGTTTAAGGGGGAAAAATTATAGAATTTAAATTTTTTTGGTTGAACTATTCCTTTAAGCTCACCAAAACAGTTTAGATTACAACAGAGGTTTTTAAACCACTCCAGTGTTCACTAAGTTATAAGCTGGTATTCCATTCCAAACATGGCCATTGTTTAGTTGTGACTAGTTGCTTCTACTGGGAACAGTTATGGAGATTATCATAAAGATCCCAGCTATAACTAGAGAGCTCTGGTGGCTGAGGTAAGAAATGCATGATGTTGATGCAAAATGAGTTGTTTTTCTTCAAAACTGTACTTTGCAGAAAAAAAAAAAACTTTTTTGTCAGCCACCCCTCAAAAACAGCCAGCAACATCCAACAACAGAAGTTGTTAATGTAAAGGTGAGAAACATGAGGAACAGATCTCACAGATCAATGTGTCTGGTGGTGAAGATGCTGATGAGCCACTGCAGATCCAGAATCTTAAAGGGCAACAGAATGAGGTGAGTCGTCTCATCCATGTCCACAGCGCTCTCGGGGTAGATGACACGGTGAGTGGTCTTAGACCCCACGTCCTGCTCAAAACCTTTTGTTGGGCCCTCATTCATCCTGAGATAAAAACACACAGATATACCTGTACAAAGTTTGGGTATATGATAAGATTATTTATTATATTTACATTTACATTACATTTAGTCATTTAGCAGACACTTTTATCCAAAGCAACTTACAAATGAGGACAATAGAAGCAATCAAAACCAACAAAGGAGCAATAATATGCAAGTGCTATAACAAGTCTCAGTTAGCTTAACGCAGTACACGTAGCAAGGTTGTTTTTTTTATTGTATAATAAATAAGAAGAAAACAGATAGAATACAAAAAGATTAGAGAAGCTAGTGTTGTTGTTTTTTTTAAGAAAACAAGCAGTACTTATTTTAGCAGATGCAAATTTACAATTTATGCCACAGTGTTGGCCAAATTAGCATTGTCTGTTTTCTGTGACAGTTGGCTCATTTAGTACCTTATAACGAAGTCTTGTGAATCTATGAGCGCACCATAATGGGATCTGATGAGGTTGCCCGAGTTGCCCACTACAGCACAGGTTCTGCAGCGGCTGGGACTGGCGTCGGAGTAGTGATCTTTATCTGGGAAGAGGGAAAACAACACCTCCACCACTTTTTTGTAGTCGGCTACAGTTGATTCATTTTGTAGACTCTGTTAAACATTTGAAAACAATGTGACAAAATTAGGAGTTACATGTAAAAGTGATTATTGTTGTGCTGTTATACATTTCACAAAATCAAAAGAGACTGACATGTCATATGTATACAGTGATGTAACAGTACATCTTTCATAGCACCAAACAGAGCAAGCAAAGTCCCTTTCAAGGAAATGTTTCTATGCAAAGCAGAGCTTCTAAGAGCAGCTGGACTGAGATAATGTCTTCACTAATAGGCGATTGGCTCTTTTATTTAGAAGGCGGGACTTATTCTGCGCTGTCTTTGTATGTTGGGAAGGCAGTGTGCTGTTTACTGTGTGAAATCAGACACCTTCAGTTTCCTGGTGAGCCGAGAGCTCAGAGTACCTTGTGGTGTTTCCAGCATTTAGACTGAAATTGGTGACATTTTCAACAAGCAACAAACACATTTAGATTCATGAAGCCTTTTTCATCTCCACTTGAACAGGGGGACTAATAAATGAAAGTTTTTAACAGTACTGAATCGTGAAACTTCTCTTTTATGGGCTTTTTGCCCTAATATTATCTACAGGATAATCAGAGGGCAATAGGAAAGAAGTGACAGGCTATGAGCGCCAGCCAGACTTGAACCTGCATGCCAGCGAGGACACAACAACTCTTATACAATATTTGAACTATTAATATACTCACGGAATTGCATTATCATTTTGTGACATATGATATCACAAGAGCATTGACTTGCCTGCCCTGTTGAAAAAAAACTGGTTAGGTATGTTTTGACGCTGGGATGCTGGTCCAAGCTGGTCCTTTTGCTTGGTTTATACTGGTCATGTGCTGACAAAGGACCAGTATAAACCAGCAAAGGACCAGTTTAAACCAGCAAAGGACCAGCATAAACCAGCAAAGGACCATCTTAAACCAGCGTCAAAACATACATAACCAGCATATGCCAATTGTATGCAAAAAAGTGTTCCTGTAGTTCAGATGCTAGCAATACCTAGGTCATGGGTTTCAATTTTGAGGGAGCACACATATTTTAAAAATATGTACCTCAAATGCACTCTATGAATGTGTAAATATAATTAAAAAATAATTAGCCTGCTGTTTAAAATAGTTTTAGATAAAACCCCCAAGTCCAATGAACAGGCTATAGGCCTACCACAGAGGACCTCAGTGCCGGATTAATAAAGAGCACAGCTACTGTTACACACTGTGATTCAGACTGAAGAGACTTGTCCTTACCTTCCACCACCAATAGGTGTGGAAATCCAGTGGGCTGCTCTTGGTGTTAAGTGTCACGTTAGCAGAGGGTTTATATCGTTGAGAAAACCACAAAAGACCTTCCGAATCCATTGCGCAGTTACAGACACATGCATCTGTGAGAAAACTCCTGGTAGACGTTTGACAGAAGAGAACTATACAGATAGTGCTGGCGACACTGACAAACACAACGACTTGTTGAAGAGTTCTTTTGTTAATCATCATTATGTGTGTTGTTTGAATGAAATGTGTTCGATGTTTTCTCTCTGAAAGTAGAGAAAGAAAGAGTAAAAAATAAATCTTAGACCGATGTGTTCTGTCTAATGATCACACATTCATTGTCAACTTTAACTATTACACATTTTCATCTTAAACTACACAGGAAAAATTCATATAGCCAAATGTGCTGTTGTATTCTATTATTAACATAGTATCAGCATAATTGTTCATATCAGTGTAATTGTTTCCATTGAAAAAAAAAAAAAAGGCTCAGGACCTGATCAGACAGAACACGTTTTTTCAAGTTTGATAAAGTGAGGCGCACGGCACTGCCTTTTTTTTTGTTCGACTTATTTCAAAGACTACAGAATACCCAAGATGTGTCACTGGTATAGTTTTGAATGGGGGGAAAAAAATGCAACACTCAATATGGCCGCTCTATTGAAGGAAGCCCCGCCTTCTGTGTAAAAGAGCCAATGGTAATGGGTAAAGTCATCGCGTCATTGCAGCTGCCGTTAGAAGTCCCGGTTGCTATAGAAACAGTCAGGTTCGGAGACGTGTGCTCAGGACTGCGCATGCGCACTGGCTAGATCTAGCCTGAAAAATATGCTTTTTAGACGCTATTTGAGCAAAAGAAACAACATTTATGAGACAGTTGTCAGATTTCATTGGTGAATTCAAATATGAAATTTAATCTTAAGCTTGGTGAACAGTTTACAATTTGATCCTTCCCTGTTCAAAGAGATAGCAGCATGCCTGAGAGGCGTTTCAAAGATGGCTGCCGAGTGAAATTACTGGTCTTAAAGGAACTTTGCTTTTTTTAATTTAGAAAAGAGCAGTGCGCTGCAGGGTGTTTTTATGTTGCTAGGCAACGACCAAATCAGGTGTCCTGTAATCAAGGATTATAGCACGAGTGCTCTAAAATCTTTGGTTTGCTGTTAAGTAAACTGTCATATTAGCAGAAACTTAAAAAAAATACAGCTCCGCGTGACCCGTGACAGCCAGCACAAGTTTCTCCTCCATCATTTCAGTCTCCGGATGTACCAAGCAACTGAAAACTTCCGTCACACAACGGAAGGTCCGCCTCTCACAATGGGAAAAAAAAATGATGTCGGGGGTTTTCCTGCTCAGAATAGATTTTTCAGCACTCAGAGCACTCCTACAAAAACACGAGGCGCAGCAGGTGGCTAAAATGCACAAAACGCTCACTGCCAATAGAAAACAATTTAAAAAAGGCGCCTCTCACTAATAAAAAAAAAAAGAAACACATTCTGTCTGATCGGGACCTTAGGCTACATTATAGGCTCATCTATAAGGGTGTAGTCCAGCTTAACCAATTAAGATATATTACTTTCATTTACAATTTAACGTTTACTCTCAATACATCTGAAGAGAAACAGATATACAAACAGGCTGGTAAAACTGAAACAAAGTCCAGAGATCTGTTACCTGTGAGAGGAATCTGCAAACAAATGATCTGTTCTTCTGTCTGTTAGCCAGCTTCCATTTTGAAGAGTTTAGTTTACCGAGAAAGCATGCCCGTGTGAGCCCTCACTAATGACTTTTGAAGTCAGAGTCTTAGATGACTTAGTAAGAGTGATCACTACAGTAAGTCAGGTGAAAATAGGAATATGTAAGCAGCATAGTTACACTATAAACTCTAGCATGTGAACAGCAGGCACATTTGACCAGTTTAACCTGATTCTACACACACACCCTCTTGTGACATGTTATGTTTCATATATTACGCCAAAAGGAAAAGAAAAAGGGGGAGGGACTGTTTTATTATTTAATTTACATGACTGAACCAAGGAATTATTTAAGCTTAACCTGTCAAACTTGTTCAGATGTTTTCTTTCTCACAAGACTTGCCTGTAAATTAATGTGTCAACATTGACAGATGTCAGCCCGAAGTGTGACATAATATACCTCTATAAATAAATCAAATTTAAATTTGCGTCTCACACACTTTAATGCCCTTTGAATGGAACTTATATGCTCTCTTCGAACTGGAATCATGGTGGAATATTCTGTGATGTCAACTTTTCAGGGCACTTACTGTCGAATAGAACAAACATCTGAAGTGATAAGAGATACACAAAATGTGCAGAGCGGTGGACTGGAAGTGAGAACCACTTAATTATACAAATATAGAAATGAGCTTTTTATTAAAAATGAATTCAGAACACTGGTGTGGTCACAGTGTTAACAATTAATAATATTTTGTACCTCACTTTCCAGAACATTCTCGTTCACCACTCCTGGCTGCTGGAACGATCTTCCCACCCCTATCTGGAATGCTGAATCTCTGACAATTTTCAAGTGACAGCTGAAAACTCATCTCTTTCGAAGCTACTTGACTTCATCATAAAAAAAAAAGTTTCTCTCTTTATTTATTCCTTCTCTTTCAAGCTTGTACTTATTTGAACAATGTCTGAAAACTTGGTATTACAAGCACTTCCTGTGTCTGTTTGCCTCTTTAAGCAGAATCGCTTTATGTATCCCCCAATTGTAATCGCTTTGGATAAAAGCGTCTGCAAAATGACTAAATGAAATGTTGTTAACCTGCACACAGGCATTAAATTCAATAACAATTGAATTCCTCTGGTGTAGCCTACTTACTAATGCATCTGCTTGAAAAATATCACAAGAAAGAAAGAAAGAAAACAATGATAATGGGAGTGCTTCCCCAACATAAACAAGCAGGACTGCTTTAGCTGTAAAAAAATAATAAATAAAATAAAAAAAAAAGGGTTCAGCATAGAAAGAAGTGCTCTCTCTCACGCACGCTCCACTTCTTCAGTTCTCATATACAGTGCACAATCAGTTCTCAGCGCTCAAATACACACACAGCAGTCCAAATTTCTATCGTGTAGAGTATCTCACGTAAATGCAGTCGGTTATGGATTAAGTGAACGTTAACAGGTGGGTGAAAACTGAACGTGTGTTAGTATTACATGCATGCCTTCCGTCTTAAAGGGACAGCATTCCTAATTAAGTACCTATCCTTGTCATTAATGTTAACCAACAAAATATGTTAAATAAACATGTTAAGTAAACCTACTGTATCTGAAAAAAACGAGTTTAATTTGTATCTCTTTCGTATTTGTCCTATTGTGCTTCTTTTTCAAAATGTATAAATTATATATATTATCTATATTATATATGAACAACTATAATTTGCTCCCTTTTCACTACTGTTAAGTGATAGTTCACCCAAAATGAAAACTGTCATTTATTCAAGTTTTTCCAAATTTAATCCTTGATTCAACTTTCTCATAAACTTAATTTATTTGGTCTAAAGAGAGAATTAATAACTATTTTTGTTTGAAAACTACATATAAAATAGCTACCAAAGTAAATGTTGGTAACTGCAGTTTGACTAAAACTTTTTTTGACTAAAAGTTGACAAAAATGCTGTGAATTTTCGTCGACTAAAACTATGAAAGTGACTAAAATGTGACTAAGACTATTAAGCACTTTCGTCTCAAGATAAAGACTAAGACAAAAAAAAATGCCTGTCAAAATTAACACTGGTTCCAGCACTTCCCATATTCAGGACAACTCCCTTGGATAGGGGGGTTTAGGTCACTTACCCGGGCCGTTGAGATGGTTAGGAGTGCATCTGCACCTGCAAAAACTTGTAACAGTTCAGCAGGTTGTGGCATTCAGTATAGGGACCCTTAATGACAGTAATTCGACACAAAGTCAAAGTGATTGATGTTATATTTTATATTTATGAAAGGACTCGAAACTCAAGTGTTCAGATGCCAGACTTCTATTTTATTCACTAATCCTTTCTACCCAATATGCATGACAACTACGGATGCCCCTAAGGCACACAATGCATTCACAATGCACACATGACATCCCTCTTCCTTTTTTTTTCAACTGATAAACGGAAAAACAATATGTAATCTGAATGTACTACATGCCAAAACTTCAAACAGAACCACGTATCTTGAAACTCAGTCTCTGTATCTCGCCGGTACTCTCACTAATCTCCCAGATCTGGTACAGTATGGTTGCTCTAGTACAGGGGTGGCGAACTCCGGTCCTGGAGAGCCGCAGCCCTGCAGAGTTCAGCTCCAACCCTAATTAAAACTCACCTGCCTGTAGCTTCCTAGTAACTGTTCAGACCTTGATTAGCTTGTTCAGGTGTGTTTGATTAGGGTTGAAGCAAACCTCTGCAGGGCCTACGGCTCTCCAGGACCGACGTTCGCCACCCCTGCTCTAGTATGTCATGAGAGTGATAATCAGTGTGAGACTACCCGGTAATTCTTTGTCGTGAATATCAGAAACATTGTTTTGTAACTCTTCAGCCTCTTGCTGGTCACGTCTCCATTACGATACTCTTGTCAAATACTGACTTATCTTAACAAGACAACTGACAGATAGGAAATGTCTTGGTTACTACTGAAGAGTTAATTTGCAAAAAACGATAACTCCATTTTTATATTTTTTTCAGAAATCACGTTTTTTTATTGCGCATTCCAAGTAATATTAATCAAACTGCAGTTGGGTTGTTTTGATTAAGTAATAATCAAAATACATTTACAAAATTAAAGTTCATTGAAAGTATATGTTTTTTTTTTACATATTAAAAGTTTCAGAACGCCAGAGACGGTCAATACATGATGGAAAGGAGTCGCATCTCACGCATCACATCCAGAATGTCGTATTAATTCAGTCACACGTGAAGCTATATCAGCTCCTGACTACGTCATGGTCGGTCTCTTTGTCATTCTCGCGGAGAGATCTCGTTTGAGCATTTACAGCTTTTGGGTTGGCATTCGCTCCCTGCAATAGCTGTGTCTCAAAAGAGCAAAGACAGCGCGATTGCGTTGAATTATATTGGATTTGTCATTGGGTTTTTGGATTGGATTTATTGGACCCATTGGTTATCCAAGGTCCTTAAACAAGCGGTGTTCCAACTGCTGTGGTGAGTACTATTGGACCTTATTGGTTTACCAAGGTTCTGTGTTTACCGCATACCTGTGCACTCAGACTATTGTTGCGCTCACTGGTAAACCAGGGTGTCGGTTATTGTGTGCCGTTACTGTGGCGGCCACGTAACACGTTATTATTTCAGCACTGTATTATAAATATGGTTGACCAGGGTTACTTTCCTAAAGTCATAGGCACTATGGCTGCTTCCTGTTCTACATGTTCAGGTCCTATGGACCTTATGGATGCACATATTCACTGCCCTGGCTGTTTGGGCATCGACCATCTTAAGGAGGCTTTTGCCCAGATTGTAGTCTAATGCCACTGGGAATTAGGCAACAGAGACTGGCAAAGTTTGAAGAGTTCTTACCACCAGTAAGAAGACTAGGATTCAGATAGGTAACAAACGCTCAGCTAGCAAAACAGAGGGGCCTCCAAAGAAGCAAACTACGACTGCAGCACTGTCCCACCAGATAGTTCAATTAGCTGATGCTGAGCAGGGCATTCGGGCTTTGTTGGCTAGATCATTGCCGTCTGCTACTCAGAGCACAGATGAGGATGTGAGAGAATCAGTAATTAACCACTTGTTGCCCAAGGTTGTGCCAATGTCCGAATGTCCTAGGGAGGACCTGGACACATTGTCTTTGGCGGCTTCAGATTCACTGGTTACGGATGAGCAGGACAGTTATTTACCCTTGGAGGAGACTTCTTCTGTACACTCTCAGTCTCAGCACTCCCATAACGATGAGGGCTCAGGTCTGCAGGGGGCTGGTTCTTTGGTGGCATTTTCATTGCAAGACACTATCAAGATGGCCCTTGCTAAGTTAAATCTGGACCCACCCCCTCCGGCGTTGGGACCTTCAAACCTCTTGCGGCAATCGGCTGCTCGGCCAGACGATTTCCTGATACCTAACTGCCCTGACTTTACTGAGGTTGTTTTTTCAGCTTTTCGATCTGCTCCTTCTTCCAGACCAGATCGAGCAGCGCACACTTTGACTTCAATGGCTGATGCCCAGGAGAAAGTTCTTGGTAGCATGCCCTCAGTAGAGCCGTGTATTTCTTCATTGATTGTGTCGCCGGATGAAGCCCTTAAGCAGGAGCTACGGTGCCCTAACCCGGAGTGCAGACGTACTGATGATTTGCTGGTTCGTATATATAACACTGTTTCAGGATTGACTCGTATTGGGAATTCTATGGCTCAATTGTTGTTGGAGCTTCATTCGACCATGTTGTCAACAACACAGTATAATGCTTCATCAGAACTGCTTGAGGCTTCTCTACAGGCTTTGGGGTCGATGGCCTTCTCTAGGGGAAAAGCTCTTGGACTTATCACAAAAGCTAGATGGCAGGTGTGGCTGGCTCAGTCCAGCCACACCTGCATACTCCCTGACATACTCCCTGAGGTAACCTCCACCAATTGCCGTTGGTGCCTGGTCAGATCTTCGTTCCAGCTGCTCAGAAGGCCCTTGAGCGCAGGATAAGAGCAGCTGAGTCTCGTTGTTGATGTTCCCCGTTGTTGCTAGGGGTTCAGGGTCTGTGAGGGGACAGTTTTCAGCCTCTCAGTTATATCATTGGAGAGGCATTACAGACAACAAGTGGCTTCTCGATACACTTGATAAAGGATATTGTCTTCAGTTCCGTCACAGACCCCCAGTCAGCACCCAGGTTCATCCGACAGTTGTCAAGGATCCGCATCAGGTCCTGGCCCTTTCAAAAGAGATCCAGAACTTGTTGGAAAAGGGTGCAATAGAACCAGTGGACCCCCAGGTCCAACCCAAATATTTTTTTGTTCGGAAGAAGGATGGAAGTTTCAGGTCCATCCTGGATCTCAGGCGCTTAAACAAGGGCCTCAAGCGTCTTCCCTTCCGATTTTAGATGTTCGACATGCAATTGAACCCGGAATGTGGTTCACTTCAGTGGACCTGAAGGATGCATATTTTCATATCCCCATCACCCCACATCACAGAGGGTTCCTTCGGTTCACTTTTCAAGGCAGAACTTATTAGTTCAGAGTCCTTCCGTTCGGCCTGTCTCTTTCTCCCAGGGTGTTCACACCATTCAGGTGGCGTTGGAGCCACTTCAACGAGAAGGCATGCTGATTCTTCCGTACCTGGATGATTGGCTGTTGTGCGCCAGATCATACCAACAGGCTGTCGACAACACACAGCGTCTGTTGTTTTATGTAGCCACCTTGGGTCTAAGGGTGACCTTTCAGAAGAGTTGCCTAACCCTAAGCCAGCCAGTGTGTTTTCTGGGAATGCAGTTGGACTCCAGGGCAATGAGAGCTTTCAGAAGGGAGCACCAATTGGGCTGCCCCCAGCACACAGGGAGGTGGTAACCACGGATGCCTCCCTCAGCGGGTGGGTTAGGACTGTGGCAACACCTAGGTGTACGGGGCAGTTGGTACCCACATTTATTAGACATTTCAGGCAAGAACTGTCAGGGAGACACATTCTGGTAAGGACGGACAATACCACAGTGGTATTTCTAATCAACCACCAGGGGGGCACCCGGTCCCTACCCTGGCCCATGAATGGCCAGATCTGCTCCTCTATGCCTTTCCTCCAATTCCTCTCCTTTGGTCTGTCCTGAGATGGGTGCAGGAGAGGCATCACAGACTCCTTCTAGGGGCTTATTGATGGTCAGCAATGCCTTGGTTCAGCCTCCTGCTGACTCTGACAACTGGTCCACCTCAGCCGATGCCAGTTCGGAAGGATCTGCTGTCACAAATGGAGGGAGTGTTGTGGCATCTCTTCCCAGACAGGTTGAAATTGTATATCTGGTCCCTGGGGTTGAGAGGATGCTATCCCAGTGTTCAGCGGGAGTGAGGAATACAGTCATGAGTGCTAGGGCTCCTTCAACATGACGCACTTATGCGAGTAAGTAGAAGCAATTTGTCTCTTGGTGCGCAGACCTTTTAGTCCAAGTGATTGCCCAGTCAGTGTGGTGTTGGACTTCCTGCAGTATTTGTTGGATGCTGGATGCTCTCCAGTCACACTTAAAGTGTTTGTGGCTGCCCTGTCAGCCCACTGGGACACTGTGAATCAGGTATCAATCAGTGCGAATAGACTAGTGGTGGGTTTTCTTAAAGGGGCTGTACGTCTGAAGCCGCCAGTACGGGCAGTTTGTACCCAGTGGGATTTACAGGTGGTATTGGACAGGTTGTGTTTGGTACCCTATGAGCCTGTTGCGCAAACAGACATAAGGAGCCTCTCTATGAAGACAGCATTTCTGTTGGCCATAACATCAGCCAGAAGAGTCAGCGAGTTGCATGCATTATCGGTGAGCTCGCAGTGTCTCAGTTGGGGACCAGAGGACAGTCATGTTACACTCTTGCCGAATCCAGCCTTTCAGCCCAAGGTATTGTCGCCTCAGTTCATAAATCAACCTATTCAGCTGGCAGCGTTCATGCAGGATGGAAGGGCCTCGCGGGCAGCCCTATGCCCAGTCCATATGTTGAAACAGTATGTATTGAGGACTGCCTCATGGCGTGTCACGGACCAGCTTTTTGTCTGTTTTGGACCCAGCAAGAAAGGTGCACCTTTGTCGAAAAACAAAGGCTTGCTCACTGGGTGGCGGACTCTATTGTTGAAGCATATCGTGTGACAGGTCGTGTATTGCCTGCAACTGTTAAATGTCATTCCACTTGGGCAGTGGCCACTTCTTATGCAGCATTATGTGGTGAACCTCTTTCAGAAATATGTGCGGCAGCTACATGGGTATCACCTTGCACATTCACAAGATTTTATCGACTTAACGTGGCTCCTTCTTCTGTGATCAGTTGTTTGAGCTTATATCCTCGTGACTTGGCTGTATTTGTCTTCCACCATGTATTGACCATCTCTGGCGGTCTGAAACAGTGAAATAGAACGCTGGTTACTGGAGTAACTGTGGTTCTATGAACAGTGGAAGACCGCCAGAGTCTCTGGTCACTCAGATTGAGAATGACTATGAGACCGACCGTGACGTAGTTAGGAGCTGATATAGCTTCCGACAGGTCATCGGTCAAAGTCACGTGTGACTGAATTAATATGAGATTCTCGATGTGATGCGAGAGACGCTACTCCTTTCCTCCATGTATTGACCATCTCTGGCGGTCTTCCACCGTTCATAGAACCACGGTTACTCCAGTAAACCGCGTTTTATAGCAAAAGCAGATAACTCCAACAGTCGTTTTTTGGCAAAAGCAGATAACGCCACATTTCATGTTTTAGAGTTTTAAAAAAACACTCGTTTAATCATTGTAATCTCCTCAGATGACAATGTAGATGCCTGACAAACGCTGTGGTGGTTGTTGTGATCATAAACTGTATGGATGTGATTACACGAAATACACAGAGCTTTTCCCTCACCATTGTAACGCGCTGCTTTTGCAAGGTTACATGAAAACGTTTCAGCTTTTATTTTCCTTTTTTGCCCTGAAAAAAAAAATAAAAATAAAAGTGATGTGACCAAGTATGGTGACCCCATACTCAGAATTAGTGCTCTGCATTTACCCATCCAAAGTGCACACACACACACACTCAGCAGTGAACACACACACACACACGGAGCAGTGGGCAGCCATTTATGCTGCAGCACCCAGGGAGCAGTTGGGGGTTCGTTGCCTTGCTCAAGGGCACCTCAGTCGTGGTATTGAAGGTGGGAGAGAGCGCTGTACATTCACTTCCCCCACCTACAATCCCTGCTGGTATGAGACTTGAACCCACAACCTTTGGGTTATGAGTCCGACTCTCTAAGCATTAGGCCACGACTTCCCCAAAGTTCTTGAAGAAATTATCCATCCTCGATCACTTTTAGTCAGCTTTGACGAAACTCCTCTCAGCTAGCACGTGAATGTAGCCTTGTCACCTGACCTGAAAACTAAAAATCCTTTTTATAACCCAATAAAGAAACAAATATTAAAAATTAGTGAGTTTCTTTGTATTTTCCAAATAGTTTTCCAGCATACTGTATGAAGCATTCCTAAAAATGGAGGGTTTGAGAGGAGGATGGATGCTTTATAAGACTACTGGTGACTTTATATTTTCTTTATTACCACTTGAGTCAGTATGTTTTGGGTTATAAAAACATTTGTCATGTTCATTTTATCTTTGTTTGTAGGGGGTGTGGTGTAAGATGGCTAAACATTATTCCTCCAGACTCAGAAGGTTACACTGGACCCCAAATCAAATCTGCCTCTGCATCTGGAAAGACAATGTTGTATGTAGTTCCTCTACTAGAGGAACTGGACATTAATCTTCTCACAAATCATGCCAGAGAATAAAAAAAATGCCAAAGACTACTTGCCAAATGTGCAACAAAAGCATGCCCCTGCAGGTGCTTGCTCTCCACATTCAGGTTTGCAAGTCACATGATTCAACATCTTCAAATTAAGAGGTAATGGATTATTGCTGTCTAATTATTTGCTGATTTTATGATGGGTTTTGGTGCATGTGTTTTGACTAAATGTTTCATATTTATTAATGTAACATTCCATGTTGATTTCATGATAAATCTATTACTGTGTTCAGACCTTCAAATGGATACCAAATGATTTCAGTGTATGTTTATGTCAGCAGATTGCTAATCATATACTTATGATGAAGTACTTTATATGAAACCGTTTTAATGTCTTTGTTTTTGGAGCAGACAGAAGTTCAGTTCGTCTCAGAAAGCAATTTGGATGAGCTGAAAAAAGAAAAATTTCCATCTGAGGTAATGTGGCATTAAAATTCACCAGCCCTAATCAAAATTTTCTCTAATCCATGGTGCTATTATATCATTTAACATTTTCTTGTTTGTAGTCTGTTTTACCATGCCCAATATGTCAGCTGAAGTTTCCTGTGGACAGTCTTGAACTACATGCCAGCCTGTGTGGAGAACAAAATCTATGTGAGTAACAAACATTCACAGACCCCTCACCCAATAAACATACTGGGTGCCAAGATGTCTGGGAACGAGGCCCAGGACCCTGGTTACCATGGCAACCCTGACCCCTTTGCTAGACCAGAGAGATTTTACGACCTAATGGCATGTTGAGAGTCACCCCTCTCATTACAATGTCCATAGGAAAGAACAAAGAACTGCGTGTAACCAACGCCAACTCTTAAGCTAAGACCTTTACCTCAACTGCTAGCTGTTAGCATCCGACTAACACTTAGATATGTGTGTAAAGTGTAACTTTCTAACCACTCTCTCTCTCTCTCTCTCTATCCCCGTCACTCCTGGTGTCACTTCCTGTTGATGCCATCACCTCCTCTTTGGATTCAGTTCGGCCGGTCCCTCCCCACATACTTTGGTTTTTACTTGTGTTATTGTTTATTTTTGTTTTGACTTTATTCTACCTCTCTTTATTTATTGCATTGATGTACATTTGTTAGCACAAATGTACAATTCAGCTAAATTGTTTTTTTTTTGTTTTTTTTTATTTACTTTCCCTTTTAATTTCCTACATCTATTAGGACCCCTTTTGTTTGTTTTGTTTTACTTTTACCTTATTTTAGTTATTTTACCATCACCATCTTCGCGTTTTGTATAGGATTACAGTAGTTCTAGCAACTGTTGTTTCCTTAATGAGTTATACAGGTTATTAGTAGCCTAATCCCTGTTTCCTCTCTACTTCTCCTCACTTCTCAGTGCCAGACCTAATACATTGAAGGGCAGCTACTGTTCAACACAATGTAGGCCAAGATAGAACTAGGAACAATTCCTACTGTTTCTTTTTCTTTTGACGAGGTTTTTGGTGGGTCCCTGCTAGTTTAGCTAATAGCCTAACCTTAGGGTTATGAAGTCTATTGCAGCATTACACACAAGTGAAACCTGCTTAGCCATATCTCTTAGAAAAAAAAAAAAAATAGGTAAAAATTTTCCCTTTTTTTGATTATGTATTTGTGATTTCAGTGTTGTCGTAGTGACCAAACACTTGTGAAAAACCCATCAGTGCTTTGGTACTAGTTGATAACAATGTATAGCCCGGTCATCAGCTGACCCTGCTTACAGCCCCCTCAACAAAGTTACTCAAACTATCCCTTTGTGTTCACGAACACAAAAAAATAGCACCCTACCTCACTAGCTGCCTACCACCAGCTATTCATACCTTACACGGCCAACACAGCCGTTCCCCATAGAGATAGCTTAACACCTCTGTACGTACTTGCATTTGTCTTGTCCCTTTCTCTCTCTGGTGTTCCCACAAGTGTGCCAGTATGTCGCAGACATTCCACAGACATCCAGCCCTGCCAGCTCACCAGGACCACCTGGAAACCTAGCAGAGCACTGTAATGGACATCCTTCAGCTCAAAGCAGCCAACGACCTGCAATGGCAAAGAAAGGAACAGCGAGACTGCGACATAAATGAACACCTGACCAGCATCATCCTCTCCTCGGCCTCAGACAGGAGGTAAATGAGCTGAAACTGCAAGTCACAGAATTCTGCAGAGAACTGACACCTGCTCAACGAGAGAAAGCACAGAACGGATGCAAAGAACCACACAGAATGGTGCAACAGAAGGAAATAACCAGTCTTCAGGAGGCTCTAACAGCTGCTGGACACCAAGCGCCGCTGGAAAAAGCCATCAGACAGGACTTGGAAAGAGAACTGTTTCACACAAAGTCACTGTTAAAACAGCATATGTGGAACTAACTGAGAGAGACACCAGATCTAAGGCCTTAGAAGGCCATTTTTTTCAAAGTTTAATTCAGGCGAACCGAAACAACGCATGTGAATGCCACCTGCAAGCAGCCCGAAGTGAATTCAATGTCACAAATGAACTGGAATATGCTTGCAGACCACAAGGTGAACAGACAGGGAAAACACGAAACAGAACTTCCCCTGGCCAGCAGGCCCACCCCCTCAGCCAAGAGTCCGAACCTGCGAGGGGGGGGCGAGAGCCACTGTTCACACGTCACCAACCAGCAGCCACAAGGGGGTGGGGCAGGGACCTTTCCAGAGGATCACTGCAGACACACACACCGTGTGACCCCACAGACCCCAACGAGCTGGCCAGAGACAATACAACTGGCAACCTAAATACGCGAGACCCTGAGGACATGCAAAGGAAAGGATCCTGCAGCTCTCACAGCAGCTTAAACAAGCCATCATAAAGGAATTCTCAGACCCAGAGTCTGAACATGGACTGATCGCTGCTGATTCTGAACTTCACAACTCAGAATCCAAAGCGGGCACCAGAAGGCACCTAGCATTGCCACAATGCAAAACCCTTCTACAGAAAGCCCCTAGCCAGAAGAGGACAGAGCCATCACCATGGCAACAGACCCAGGTTCCAGACCAACCACTGGGAAAAGGCGTCCTCATCCTGCAAACACCACGGTATGTCCAACACCAGTCCACCACAACATCCTCCTCCACACCCTTCACACAGGTGCCGAACGGAGGCTACACAAGGACAGCTGGGCACGCCTACTTCTGGGTTACAGGAGCTGCTGACACTCGCAAAAAAAAGCTCCTTGAACAAAACTCAACTAAGGAGTACTGAGAAGGACAAACCTCTGACTCCTTGCCTGCTGCAACACAGCATCAGGCCCCTCCAAGGGAGGAGCATCCCTTGAAACCGGTCGACACCCCCAGAAGCAGCCAGACAACGTTGGATTGAGCAACGGGCCCACATGCCCAACAGCGAAAGCTCTACCAACACAACTCAAGCAAGCTCAAGTCGGTGCCACCACAAAAGCCAAGCGACACCGCAAACATCGGATTTCTAGTGACGTTGAGCAAAGCAGAGAGCTCACAACCACCTGCCGCTCTCCTGCCATCATCACTAGGTCAGTCGGAAATTCTCTACACACTATAGAATCTCCATAACAGTTCCCGGCAATCCCTGGAACCACCTGCACTCTCACCAGTGAGAATCTAACCCGGCTGTTCCACATCGTGGATACCACAGATAGCCTACTGGCTAACAACAACAACAAAAAAACATCCTACCCGGACTAACTCACTTCAGGATGACAGGGGACACAGCCTCGACACCTGCTGCATAAGCTCGAGGACCCACACCTTGCTACAGCCTACATCACCACAGCACACCACCTGACAGCATCCACCACGGCACCACAACCACTTCTGGAGGCACCAACAGCCAAAGAGCCGCCACTGGCTCCCAGCCGTGAGTGCCAGGTGTGTGTTCGATTGTTCTGCACCTTGACATCGCTCGTTGTTGTCTATTCTATGGACAACAACGTTCGAAAGGGGGGAAATAGGTAGCGTCTGGACCAATCCAACACACAATATATATTTTGTTAGCTATATTTAACAAATACTCTGTAACCCCCCTCAGTTAACAAGCCATATGAGGACCCATGAACCCTTCCCCCCGAAATGCGTAACACCCCAGGAAGCCGAACAGGCACCTGGTTGCATGGCAACCAACGCTGATATCACTGGGTTTATTGGCCAAAAGAATGCAAAACAGGGAAAATCCCTGCATGTCCCAAGGAAAGGCAGAGTAGAAATGGACTTTTCTACTAATTAATTCATAGGAAAACCTTTTTTGAATGAACACACATGATCCTTCAAGCCATTGGGTATATTATTGTCATCGTGTAATTTGTCTTTGAAATTGTATACTGTTATGCAGACTTATAATCGAAAACACCCTGTCAGCTTACATATACAGTGGGTACGGAAAGTATTCAGACCCCCTTAAAATTTTCACTCTTTGTTATATTGCAGCCATTTGCTAAAATCATTTAAGTTAATTTTTTTCACTCATTAATGTACACACAGCACCCCAAAATGACAGAAAAACACAGAATTGTTGAAATATTTGCAGATTTATTAAAAAAGAAAAAAGAAATATATCACATGGTCCTAAGTATTCAGATTCTTTGCTCAGTATTTAGTAGAAGCACATTTTGATCTAATACAGCCATGAGTTTTTTTTTGGGAAAGATGCAACAAGTTTTTCACACCTGGATTTGGGGATCCTCTGCCATTCCTCCTTGCAGATCCTCTCCAGTTCTGTCAGGTTGGATGGTAAACGTTGGTGGACAGCCATTTTTAGGTCTCTCCAGAGATGCTCAATTGGGTTTAAGTCAGGGCTCTGGCTGGGCCATAAAAGAACAGTCACAGAGTTGTTGTGAAGCCACTCCTTCGTTATTTTAGCTGTGTGCTTAGGGTCATTGTCTTGTGGAAGGTAAACCTTCGGCCCAGTCTGAGGTCCTGAGCACTATGGAGAAGGTTTTCGTCCAGGATATCCCTGTACTTGCCGCATTCATCTTTCCCTCGATTTCAACCAGTCGTCTGTCCCTGCAGCTGAAAAACACCCCAAAGCATGATGCTGCCACCACCATGCTTCACTGTTGGGACTGTATTGGACAGGTGATGAGCAGTGCCTGGTTTTCTCCACACATACCGCTTAGAATTAACCCTCTGAGGTCGACTAACGCGGATACGCGTTTTGTGGCATCTTCTCCTGATAACACCGAAAATAACTTAAATTACACTTTCAGTTTTGATCTTACAGATAAGAGCAATACATCAATCGCATCTGTAAATGGTCTACTTTTATTTGTATACACACATAATAACAACAGAACTTTGTGCATTTATAAAATAAAGAAAACAAACAGGGTGCGCAGTCTGCCGCCTTGGTCTGCGTAATCTTTATTTAGAAACGCGTCATTAAAATGAACTGTAACTCAGCAAATACTCAACAAAGAGACATGAGAGATATATCTATAGAAAGCTTGACATGTCTACTTTTAAACTAAGCAAGTCTTATCGAAAGCAAATATTCTGTGATAAAGTAATCCATATGAAACCAACGCGATGTCCAGTTTTTCACATCTCCCTTCATTATCTCTAATGTGACCACGCCCACGCGCTGAGCGCTATTGATATTATAATCATCCACGTGAAGCGCGCGGCGCGTAAACACCCACATCACAGCAAACAAAGCAGCAAGACCTCAAGTTTTACTGTTCGCGTCGCGCTGAGAGGAATAAGACAGAATTCACCTCAAGAAGCTTTGGATTACCTCAGGAAAAAAAAAAAAAGTAAATCTTTTTTATTAACCTACTTGTATTAACTTGTACACATTTTACTAGTTAGACTTTCTCCAAACTATAATTCCTGACTAAATGTATAATCAAGTGAAACATTATGAAGTTTCATTCACAGCATCTAAATGTCACGATGCCAGGATGTTTTTTATGTTCTATAACAGACAGAAATATGATATATAAGTAATATGAGTTATAATGTTACTAGTCTAATGTTCGTAAGAATGATTAGTCAAAACTTTACTGTGATAGGATATTCTCTGTTCACGAATATAGCCATATATGTTTATAACTATAATTTTTGGATTGTATAGGCCTACATACAAAGCATGCTTGTGTTTATGAATGTAACTAAGCTTCTGTTCATGAATATCTGCTCTGGTGTAAATATTTTGAATGTGTTATACCCGTGTCTTATGGAGTAATGACGCTGAAATGTTTGAAACTGTTTCAATTTTCGTTTAGGACTGTGGCAGCATCACCGGCATCTTGCACAAGAAAGGCACACGAGTGTCGTTCAGTTTTGAGTTCGCTGGAAATCACACTGAGTAAGTGCACAGTATAGAAATTGTATTGTTCCTAGAATATGTGGTAATATTATTAGTGGTTGATAGTGTTAAAATGTAAGAATTGGCATTGTTTTCTCATGAAGTATGCATACTATACTAAGGTACTGTGAGGAATTCACCACTCTTGCATTCACCTGCATCTTTCATAGGAAGGGGGCACTCGTTCAGTTTTCAACTCCATTCAGAATTTTAGTGTAAGTGTGCATTCACTATTTTACAGTTGTTACTTTCATTTGATTTAGTTACTTTGTGGTAAAATATGTTTGTTATGTGGTAATTGTGTTCTTTGTTTATATAAATTAGTACTAGTATCAGTGAACGTCATAATAATGTTAATAATGTAGTTTGGGTAAACAGCATGCTTGCTTTTTTATTACAGATGTGAGAATAACAGTGCAAAAGAAAAAGAACCTGTTGCAAAGAGAGCCAAAGCAAATAAGCAGCCCACTCGGTCATGGAAACCAGAGACTGAAGTTGACATGTTCCACAGGCTCTGAGATTCCTGCCCGCACAGGAACCCGGACCACAGCTAAGACCATGTGATGCACACACTCCCAAAATGATGTTATAGTTATATATATTCTAAATAAACTGCAAACAAAAAATAGATACATTTCTTTTTCCTCATTATTACTTGTAGCAATTCCCTCTCAGTCACTCACATGACAGGTCATTATGCAGCTCATTATGCAGGCCTTTGTCTTCTCAGGTGTGAATCACATCATTATACATGACCATTCACGCCCCCTCGCATATTCCTTTTCTACACAAAAAGTGTCTTAGAAAATTTAAATCAATATATTGTTTCTGTGAGTGAGTAAACAAGATGATTTTCACATCATTCTGATGCAAAAACTCTAGACTTCAAGATCCAGTTCTCAATAGTCTTGTGAACAAATGTTCGGTATGTGTTTTATGGCCTTATTTCAGTGACTTTAACATTTTTGTTTTTCACTAAGCACGCATAAACGTCGTTTTCTCAAAAACACAATCACATACATACATGCTGCACACATTATTGTAGCCCAGTTTGTGCTGATTATGGTGCTACTGAACTTAGTCATTAAAATGTTTATTAGCAACTGAAAAAAGCACAAATGTCAGGACATGTCAAAACTTCTCCAGGGCCCAAAACACACTCAGACCCCAGAGGGTTAGGCCAAAAATTCTATCTTGGTCTCATCAGACCAGAGCATCTTATTTCTCACCATCTTGGAGTCTTCAGGTGTTTTTTAGCAAACTCCATGCAGGCTTTCATGGTCTTGCACTGAGGAGAGGCTTCCTCGGGCCACTCTGCCATAAAGCCCAGACTAGTGGAGGGCTGCAGTGATGGTTGACTTCTACACATTTCTCCCATGTCCCGACTGCATCTCTGGAGCTCAGCAACAGTGATCTTTGTGTTCTTCTTTACCTCTCTCAACAAGGCTCTTCTCCCCCGATAGCTCAAATTGGCCGGACGGCCAGCTCTAGGAAGGGGTCTGGTCGTCCCAAATGTCTTCCATTTAAGGAGTATGGAGGCCACTGTGCTCTTATGAACCTTAAGTGCAACAGAAATGTTTTTGTAACCTTGGCCAAATCTGTGCCTTGCCACAATTCTGTCTATGAGCTCTTCAGGCAGTTCCTTTGACATCATGATTCTCATTTGCTCTGACATGCACTGTGAGCTGTAAGGTCTTATATAGACAGGTGTGTGGCTTTCCTAATCAAGTCCAATCAGTATAATCAAACCCAGCTGGACTCAAATGAAGGTGTAGAACCATCTCAAGGTGATCAGAAGAAATGGACAGCACCTGAGTTACATATATGAGTGTCACAGCAAAGGGTCTGAATACTTAAAACCATGTGATATTTCAGTTTTTCTTTTTAAAAAATCTGCAAAAATATCAACAATTCTGTGTTTTCTGTCAATATGGGGTGCTGTGTGTACATTAATGAGGAAAAAAAATTAACTTTAAATGATTTTAGCAAATGGCTACAAAGAGTGAAAAATTTAAGGGGGTCTGAATACTTTCCGTACCCACTGATACTCTCTACAATGTGTAGTATCTATGAATTCGCCTTTTATGATCTAAATGAGAGTGTATATTATATGTTGGTACATTGGTAATATATTAGTGTCCTGAGAATCTTTTAGTAATTTCGAATCAAGTCCATTTGCAAATTACCATGCTTAGAGACAAAGGTCGTAAACCATACAGCAATTGGCACCTCCCGCTCGGAATTTCCATCTTTCTCATTGGACAAGACCATCTTGAAAGGCGGAGATCTTCTCAGACCTTAAAGGCCCGGCTCCAGGGACCCCCCCAGTCGGTGGTTTGTTTTAATTCTGAGAGGAGTAAGACAAAAGCTCGGAAACGCTAGCTCGTGCCAGGCCTTTCTTCGGTCTTGTCCTTTCCATTCTTCAAGTTACTCTAACGCAAACTGGTTCTTTCTCATCAACAAACTTCAGCAAGATCTTGGGCCTTAACATTGCATCAGGAATCTATTTTCAGACAAACGAGACTTGCAAGTATCAAACTTAGACTTATTAATTGATACATTAAGTATCAATTACACCTTTTTACAAAGGTGTGTTTGAAATAAGAATCTGACGTATCCCTCAGGTGTAGATCTGATGACTATGCAAATGGTTCCATAAATTTCATTCCATATGCCTCTTTCTGTACTGAGTTAAACTTTAACCCTTTCCTCTAAAACGTATGTGTGTGTGTGTGTTATGTGTATGTTAGACCAGTTTTATGTGTTTATGTAGGATGTTAGAACAGTTTATGTTTATGTAGTATGTTAGACCAGTTCAAGTGTTTATGTAGTTAAAAACCTTACTTGTATCACACTGAAGTGGTGCACTGTTTGACTTATACACTGGAGTCACTTAATCAGCAGAATTTATGTACAAGCTTTTGTAGGATTGACCGTACAGAAAGTAGTTCCATTAACCAGGAAATTAAAGTGCTAGAATGACAAGACAGTGACATGAGAGGTCAGCTAAATATTACAGCGGATCTAAAATATTATAATTAATATAACTAGTTATGGTAATTATCATATTTCCATGAGTGATCGTTACTACTACGCAAGGCGCATGGACTCCCTTTACAGGAACTCGCTGATCAGATCACAGACACATAACAACAACACCCGGACTCTGTTTTAGTCATTCTCGGGGACTTTAATAAAGCAAATCTCTCCCGTGAAATGCCAAAATACAGACAGCACATCACATGTCCCAACAGAGACAGTAATATACTGGACCATTATTACTCCACAATAAAGGATGCATATCACTCCGTCCCACAAGCAGCTTTGGGGCTCTCTGATAACTGTTTGGTTCATCTTATACCGACCTACAGGCAAAAACTGAAATCAGATAAACCTGTATTAAGGACTGTAAAAAGATGGACTAATAAAGTCGAGCAGGATTTAAAAGGTTGTTTTGTCCTCACTGATTGGAGCGTCTTTGAAGATTTGATCTGGACGAGCTCACAGAGACTGTAACATCTTATATCAGTTTCTGTGAAGAAATGTGCATTCCTACCAGGACTCATTTAACCTACAACAACGACAAACCATGGTTCACTGCAAAACTCAAACAGCTCCGTCAGGCCAAAGAAGATGATTACAGGAAGGGGGAAAATGTCTTGTAAAAACAGGCTAAATACACACTGGAAAAAGAGACCAGAGTGGCAAAGAGGAAGTATTCTGAAAAAATAAGGATTAAATTATCTTCCAGTGACTCAGCATCAGTGTGGAAAAGTCTGAAAGAAATCACCAACTACAAGACACCATCCCCCAGCACTGTGGAGAATCAACAACTGGCAGACGATCTGAATGAGTTCTACTGCAGGTTTGAAAAAACACCCCACACCCGCCCTGAACACCTCTCCACACAACCATTCACACCTCCAGCAACCCCCCTCTCCCCCACACCTGCAATTCAGATCAGCGAAGACGAGGTGCGCCAGGTCTTCCGGAAGCAGAAAAGGAAAAAGCACCAGGCCCAGATTGTGTTACACAAGTCTGTCTGAAATCCTGTGCTGACCAGCTGGCCCCCATCTTCACACAGATCTTCAACAGATCACTGGAGCTGTGCAAAGTCCCTTCATGCTTCAAACGCTCCACCATCATCCCCATCCCAAAGAAATCCAAAATTACAGGACTTAATGACTACAGGCCTGTGGCTCTAACGTCTGTGGTCATGAAGTCTTTTGAAAAACTGGTGCTGGCCCACCTGAAGGACATCACTGGACCCTTGCTGGATCCTCTTCAGTTTGTTTACAGAGCAAACAGGTCTGTGGACGAGGCAGTCAACATGGGACTGCATTACATCCTACAACATCTAGACAGACCAGGGACTTATGTGAGGATCCTGTTCATGGACTTCAGCTCGGCCTTTAACACCATCATCCCAAACCTCCTCCTGCCCAAACTAACTCAGCTCTCCGTGCCCACCTCCGTCTGTCAGTGGATCAACAGCTTCCTGACAGACAGGCAGCAGCTAGTGAGGCTGGGAAAATACACATCCAGCACCCGTACGATCAGCACTGGAGCTCCTCAGGGCTGCGTTCTCTCCCCACTGCTCTTCTTCCTCTACGCAAATGACTGCACCTCTAAAGACCCCTATGTCAAGCTCCTGAAGTTCACGGACGACACTACAGTCATCGGCCTCATTCAGGACGGTGACGAGTATGCTTACAGACATGAGGTTAAAGAGCTGGCTGTCTGGTGCAGTCTCAACAACCTGGAGCTCAACACGCTCAAAACTGTGGAGATGACCGTGGACTTCAGGAGAAACCCCCCTGCACTCCCCCCACTCACCATCATGGACAGCACTGTGACTGCAGTGGAGTCATTCAGGTTCCTGAGCACCACAATCTCTCAGGACCTGAAGTGGGACACTCACATAGACTCCAGCAAAGAAAGGCCCAGCAGAGGTTGTACTTCCATCGCCAGCTGAGGAAATTCAACCTGCCACATGAGCTGCTGAAACAGTTCTACTCCGTCATTATTGAATCTGTCCTCTGCACTTCTATAACTGTCTGGTTCAGATCAGCTACCAAATCTGACCTCAGAAGACTACAGAGGGTAGTCGGACTGCTGAGCTAATCATTGGTACAACCCTCCCTTCTCTCCAAGAACTGTACTCATCCAGAGTGAGCAAAAGGGCTAGCAAAATCACTATGGACCCCTCACATGCAGCACACTCCCTGTTTGAACTGTTGCCATCTAGTCGACGCTACAGAGCTCTGAGCACCAGAACGGCCAGACACAGGAACAGTTTCTTCCATCAGGCAATCCATCTCATGAACACTTAAAAATAACTGTGCAACACACACTATTTATTCACTCACACACTTATTTATCTAACACACACACTAAGTCTACATTTCAATTTGCACATAATACACCTGTACATACAACTGTCTATTGTTATATACCTGTACATACAATTGTCAGTTTGTATATTTTTATTATCTGTTTTTTTGTTCTGTCGCTGTCATTCTGTTACACTGTGGAAGCTTCTGTCACGAAAACAAATTCCTGGTATGTGTAAACATATCTGGCAATAAAGTCAAGTCAAGTCAAGTCACCTTTATTTTATATAGCGCTTTTAACAAAACAGATTGTGACAAAGCAACTGAACAACATTAATTAGGAAAACAGTGTGTCAATAATGCAAATGACCAATAGTAAACAAATAATTTTTCAGTAAAGGACAGTCATCATTGAATTTCAGGTGATGTCAACCTCCCGGCCTCGTTCTAAAATAATTATCTTGCAATCATGTCACGAGAACGCGGAATGAAGTGTCCCCAACTAGCAGCAGAGGCCGACAGCGGCAGGAACCCAAAACTCCAACGGTGACAGAATGGAGAAAAAACCTTGGGAGAAACCAGGCTCAGTCGGGGGGCCAGTTCTCCTCTGACCAGACGAACCAGCAGAACGGAAAAATCAATATAAGACGTAATAAAACAGACGATGAATAATATTAACAGCAATTATTATATGATGCAATCAAACTTATAGCAAAATGTGGTAGTTCTGTAAGTTGTTTCAGGGTTGGCATCATCTGAGGTCCTCTGAGGGGTTGGCATCATCTCTTCTCAGGTGTTCTGGATCCAGACTGAAGCTTGCGTAAATCCTAGTTACCACGGGATGTCAATCCCGTGGCAAAAAAAACAGAGAAACAAATACAAACATAATTAGCGTAGCTGCTGTTCCAACCAAGCAAAAATGATTTGTTTAACCCAAACTAACGAATAATAATGTGCATTTGATTAGATATAACTGCAGTAAAAGATTATGACTGCAGTAAAAGATTATGAGATGCATTATTTGAATGCTTGGCCAAAGAGATGTGTCTTTAATCTAGATTTAAACAGAGAGAGTGTGTCTGAACCCCGAACATTATCAGGAAGGCTATTCCAGAGTTTGGGAGCCAAATGCGAAAAAGCTCTACCTCCTTTAGTGGACTTTGCTATCCTAGGTACTACCAAAAGTCCAGAATTTGCGACCTTAGGGAGCGTGATGGATTGTAGGTGGTAGAAGACTAGTTAGGTAAGCAAGAGCTAACCCATTAAGGGCCTTATAGATAAGTAATAATATTTTGTAACTGATACGGAACTTAACAGGTAGCCAGTGCAGAGACTGTAAAATTGGGGTAATATGATCATATTTTCTTGACCTGGTAAGGACTCTAGCCGCTGCATTTTGGACTATCTGTAGCTTGTTTATTGAAGATGCAGGACAACCACCTAGCAGTGCATTACAATAGTCCAGTCTAGAGGTCATGAATGCATGAACTAGCTTTTCTGCATCAGAAACAGGTAACATATTTCGTAACTTGGCAATGTTTCTAAGAAGAATGCTGTTTTTGTAACATGGGAAATATGATTTTCAAAAGACAAGTTGCTATCTAATATAACACCCAGATTTTTGACTGTAGAGGAAGTAACCATACATCCGTCTAGTTGCAAATTGTAATCCACGAGATTCGGCGTACTGTCTTTTGGTCCAATAAGTAATATCTCTGTCTTATCCGAATTTAATAGGAGAAAATTATTGGTCATCCAATCTTTTACATTTTTAACACACACTGTTAGCTTAGATAATTTAGAAGTTTAATCTGGTCTTGTTGAGATATATAGTTGAGTATCATCGGCATAACAGTGAAAACTAATCCCGTATTTCCTAATAATAATACCAAGTGGCAACATGTATATCGAAAATAGCAGAGGACCTAGGACAGATCCTTGTGGCACTCCATATTTTACTGGTGATAATTGAGATGACTCCCCATTTAAATGAACAATGTGGTAGCGATCGGACAGGTAGGATCTAAACCATCTTAAAGCCTGCCCTTGAATACCTGTATAGTTTTGTAATCGATCTATGAGTATGTCATGATCTATAGTATCGAATGCAGCACTAAGATCAAGTAAAACTAGCAATGAGACACAGCCTTGGTCTGACGCAAGAAGCAAGTCATTTGTAATTTTAACAAGTGCAGTTTCTGTGCTAAGGTGGGGCCTGAAACCTGACTGAAATTCTTCATAGAGATCATTTTTTTGCAGGAAGGAGCACAATTGAGCAGACACAACTTTTTCTAAAATTTTAGACATAAAAGGAAGATTTGAGATGGGTCTGTAATTTGCCAGTTCACTAGGATCTAGTTGTGGTTTCTTAATAAGAGGCTTAATAACCACCAGCTTGAATGGTTTTGGGACATGACCTAAGACAACGACGCGGTAATAATATTAAGAAGCGGTTCTTCTGCTTCTTTTTCTTTTCTCTTTTCTGGGGGGGGAACAGGTAACACTTCTTTCAGTAATTTAGTGCGTACAGGATCTAACAGGCATGTTGTTGGTTTAGATGCAGTGATAAGTTTATTTAGCTCTTCCTGTCCTATAGCTGTAAAGCACTGCAGTTTATCTTTTGGTGCGATGAATGAAGCTAAAGTATTATACGCTGTAGAATCTACATTTGTTATTGTATTTCTGATGTTATCTATTTTATCAGTGAAGAAATTCATAAAGTCATTACTAATAAACTGTGATGAAATATTTAGATTGGGTGGCATCTGATTATTTGTTAATCTAGCCACTATGCTAAATAAAAACCTAGGATTGTTTAGGTTATTTTCTATGAGTTTGTGGATATGCTCGGCCCTGGCAGTTTTAGAGCCTGTCTATAGCTGGACAAACTGTTTTTCCACACAATTCTAAAAACTTCCAAGTTAGTTTTTCTCCATTTGCGCTCAAGACTACGAGTTTTTTTCTTGAGAGAATGGGTATTACTGTTGTACCATGGCGCAGTACGTTTTTCTCTAACCTTTTTCAATTTGATGGGGGCAACAGCTTCTAATGTATTAGAGAAGATAGTGCCCATGTTGCTAGTCATTTCGTCTAGTTCATGTGTACTTATTGGTACACAGAGCAGTTGAGATAAATCAGACAGGTTATATGTGAATCTGTCTTTGGTGGCTGGAACAATAGTTCTGCCCGGACGATAACGCGGAGCCATATAGTTAATATTAGTAATACGCAGCATGCACGATACAAGGAAATGGTCAGTAACATCATCGCTTTGAGGTAAGATATCTATATCAGTAAAATCAATTCCATGCAATATAATTAAATATAGCGTATGATTAAAACGATGAGTGGGCCCGGTGACGTTTTGCTTGACTCCAAAAGAGTTTATTAGGTCAGTAAACGCAAGTCCTAATGCATCATTTGTATTATCAACGTGAATATTAAAATCTCCGACAATTAGCGCTTTATCAAAAGTAACCAATAGGTCTGCGAGGAAATCTGCAAATTCTTTTAGGAAATCTGTATACGGCCCTGGTGGTCTATACACAGTAGCCAGAGCAAGAGATACGATAGATTTCTTTTGCATATCTGACAGTGTAACATTAAGCATTAGTATTTCAAATGAGTTAAACCTGTATCCTGTCTTCTGAGTAACATTGAGAATATCACTATATATTGTTGCAACACCGCCACCACGACCAGTCTGACGGGGCTCATGCTTATAACAGTAGCTTGGTGGAGTAGACTCATTTAGACCAATATAATCATTAGGCTTTAGCCAGGTTTCAGTTAAGCAGAGTACATCAAAACGATTATCTGTGATCATTTCATTAACAATTGATTGCGAACAGGTGTGGCAGTCATCAGGCCTGGGTGTGGCTAGAGAAATTGAACTCAGGTGTGATAAACCACAGTTTTAACAGGGGGCAAACACTTATTCACACAGGGCCATGTAGTTTTGGATTTTGTTTCCCTTAATAATAAAAACCTTCACTTAAAAACTGCATATTGTGTTTACTTGTGTTACTAATATTTAAATTTGTTTGATGATCTGAAACCATTAAAGTGTGACAAACATGCAAAAAAAGAAATCAGGAAGGGGGCCAACACTTTCTCACACCACTGTATATTAGGGTTCTAATAACTTTTACCTGAGAAGATACTGCTGCTTAATTTCAGAAGATTAACTTTTCCCTTCTTTATTCTTCATAACCCGAGAATGCAGCGACACATACCTGGGGTTACGACGCCTAAACGGTTCAGTGAAGTATAGTTTGAAAGGCTGCGCGTTCGGCTGTACGCATACACCGAGCTGCTTCAGACAGATCACCAGTAGCGCTTCAAACACACGAAAACAACAAACAATTTATGTCAAAAATGTGCGGTCCTTTGTGATTGTAATGATATTAGTATGAAAGACGTAAAGAGTGGGAGAACAATCGGATGGTGTCAGATCGCGTCATATGCATCAGGTTTTAAGAGACAGCGCGATTTGTGAATGAAACCTGCTGGAAGTTGTTTTGTAATTGCTTATATCAAAGAAAAAGAGAAATCCTTGGACTGTTCTAGTCGCTGATTAACTTTTATAGCTTGAATACAGATTGATATGTATGGTTTATGTGTATATATATATAATATAGTTTGTGAAGATTGTTTTAAAATCACTTAAATTAAGTCGTTATATATTTCTGAGCCTATTAATTGTTAAAAATAATGACTTTCAATTATACTGTAATGTTGAATGGCTATAATTAATATGGAAAATTGAGGGAAAATTAACCAGCAGGTCAAATTAAAAATACTGTAAATACTTTTAGTCATTGTAGTAATACAATATTTTCGTAATGCTAGAAGAGTTCCATGGCCGGTAAAAACAAAAATTTGCCGGTAAATTTTATTATGTCACCGGCCATTGGCTGGTGTGGCAAAAAGTTAGTTTTAGGCCCTGTATAAAATTATATAAATAATACTAAAATATCTATAGCCAAACTCATTTTATTTTGAGTTTTTAATTTGCCACAATGTCAGTTTGGTTGCAGCACCTAGGCATGCAAAAAAAAATCAATCTGCACAAAAAAATTATCAAAAATGTATTAATGCTCTTCAAAGCAGAAGTTTAAATCATCTTCATAAATCGTATTTTAATGTATTTTTGTATAGTTTAATTCATTTGGACTTAAAAATGACCCATATTTTGCATTGTGACATTGGCCCATATATATTGTTATCTCTATCATAATGTAAAAAAAAAATAATAATAAAAATTCCAAAACAGATGCTCAGATGTTATTGTTATCAGGCCGTAATACAAAAACGCAGATGTTCCTGGTGGTAAGTCTACTGCCAACAAGTTCCTCTGCTCTCTCTCCAGGATGTCCGAGACAGAGGTAGAGTAGGGTAGGGGGTTGGGGGTAGAGAGGGGGGTTAATTGGTTCCTGATGTCAAACTACACCAAGTTCTCCTCTAAATAACAGGGCTTTTTTGTTTCAAATAATGGCTTTTCCATCCTTTTCCATTTGTGATGTTAGAGGGCGAAGCAACAAACTCAGGAATGAAGCGATCAGTAGTTCACTTTGCTTGTTACTTCTTCTGTCAGGTTAATTTTGGTGTCACACATGCACTGGAGTAAAACTGGATTTTTACATTTTATGAAGAACATGAGTGTTGCTGGCCTATGCAAAATGCACTGCTACAATGCTAAGATGTTGTGTATGGTTGCCATGGTATTGCTGTGTGGTTGCTAGGTGTTCTGAGTGGTCGTTAGGTACTTGCTTACCGGTCCAAGTTAAAAGAGCCCAACTTCAAGGATGTTTTGAACCATTTGGTAATCTGATAGTGGGTGAAATCTATAAGTCTGACTGCTTCGAAAAAATAATTAATGTATAATAGCAATGCAATTAATATAATAACTAATAAAATAACTGTGTTAACAGTAATTTTTGCTCAAAAGCAACCAGTAGCTTTATCCAAAACCAACACAAGGAAAATATGTTTATTAGATGGCTGGATAGCACCTGTTTGCTCAGCTTGTGAATTGATTGGTTGATCAAAACCATGTAGATACTTGGGGTAATATGGACCAGACTTCAGATGTCTTTGAAGATCCTGTTTTATGTTTTTTTTTTTCTACGAAGCAACTCTCTTAATTTTTTCCCCAACAGAGAGAACAAAGAGATAGAATGGTGACGGGAGCATTTACCTTTAGGACATGATGAGTTGAGGGCAGGAAAGCAGTATTGAATCTCATGATCCTCTGTCTCATAGGCCATGAGTGAGTCTCCTCCTGTTAGGTGTTTGTTCTGCTCTCCTTAATGTCCTTTCATTTATATATTGTCTGGATCAGACTGACCAACCCATCTACCGCCCACTCTGATGCTGCATAATGAAATTTTTTTCCTCCAACACTTTCAACATTGATGTGACCATTTAGGACCTATACAGTATTCCTGCTATATTTTTTGTAATCATTTTTTATTTTTGTCATTTTTATTTTGCCATTAATTATCTAGACTATGGTGGCCCTCAATAGTCTAATCTGTTCCACCAGTTTCATAATGAACCAAACATTTTTTTAAGCTTTTCATTAGGGCTGCCCCTTGACTAAAGATTTTTCTGATCGACTAGTAGTCGTTCATTTTAAGCATTAGTCGACTAATCGCACGTTTATTAATAAACCCTTTAAATCATGCTAATGAGCCTTTAATTGCCTACATAGCCTAATAAGCGCTCAAGCGCACGCATAAAGCTTGCCACGGCAGAAGTAATGATGATGAATGTGTCAGGGAAAAACAGTGAGATTAAACTGCATTAACATTGTAATAATCTATTGATAAACTAGTGTTTTCATTTTAAGAGATGAATTCAGCGACACTGACTTGTCATCTCCACAGTAGTGGACGCGCCTGCATGCAAATTTCATACGGATTACATAATCTGAGAATATTTGTTTTTTTTCAGATTTTAATTGTTTCATTTGAAAGTAGACATTTCAATCTCTCTCTCTCTCTCTCTCTCTCTCTCTTATTATATATATAATGGAAAAATCAATTAACGACGTAATCAAACAGACGATGAACACAATTAACAGCAATTATTATATGACCGTACTAATAAGGCTTCTTGTTATCAAGATCTTTAGTCTAAATGCTGTGTTCTGTTAATGCATGAAATTCATATTATTTGTAGCGCTTTATTAATTTTACATATTATTCTGTGGCACTTAAAAAAATAATTAAGCGCCTAGTTTTGTTTCTTATAGGAGCCAATGGCTCCTTACTCTATTTTTTTTGTCTGGAGCCCTGCAATATGTTAATACTCTTTGGAGTGTTACAAGCTGATTGTGTATAGATAAGATCCCTGAAGTTGCAAAGACTAAGTCTCAAAACCAAAGAGATATTCTCTATCAAAGTTAAGACTCTGCCACGCCCCCTAAAACGGCTCGTTATAACACGCCCCCACAAATCTACATCACTATGTGGGAAGATTTTGCATAATGCCGCCAAATGTGTACGCAAAGAAAGAAGGCGTGGTTTCAAAAACCGCAGTTAGTGTTGAAGCAGCC
>JADLZN010000690.1:0-38842 GCA_018155175.1 Sinocyclocheilus anophthalmus | reverse complement strand
AATGTGAACATGCTTTTACTCATCTCACTTGCACAAAAACTTCAGTAAATTCAGTATTCCTCAATGAATCAAAACATATTCAGCAATAAATATCACAGATATCCTTTATGTATTTAATTCTCTTTTATTAACCAGTATCTTTGCTGCTGACTTTTGATGGTCAAATTCAATCATACTAATGAGCAAAAATGAGTCGACTTTAGATGCATACACATAACATAACACATAAAACGTTTTTTACTGCTGAAGAGTGTTGAACTTTCTACTATGTCCTACATGCAATCCAGAATGGCTGCACAGCTGAAAGTTTTTTATGGTGTGCCTTTACTGTAGGGCTGCGCGATAAATCGCATGCGATATTTAATGCTCATCTTGTCAGAAAGACGGTTCTGTAATCAGCGGTAAATCTCCATCACCTGCGTGCTTTCACATTGAGCAGCATTAGCTACACAGAGCCGTTGTTCACTGACCAGCTGCCCAAAAAATTGCGCGAATATGAACGTGGTTGTATGTGAACTCATGTGTATGAGTCGTTTACAAACCTGTTGTCCAACAAAGATATTTTAATTTATTGACATGCCTTTTCTCCATATTAACTTCATAACATAACTCAGTAACTCGGTAGTGTTTGAAAAACTTATTTTTGTGATCAGACGTGGTTTCGTATCACAGAATAAGGCAGTAATCATACTATTTTATAGCATTATATACAATGATAAAGGCTATGTTGATAAGCATTGCATTATAAATATACTTTAACCTATAAAAAATACCCAAGATTCCTGAAAAACAAGATGACCATATATTTTGTGCAATCCATGTTATTGTCTTAGGTTTCCTCAGTTAAAGATCTATCTGAGTTTTATTCAAGTACAGCGATATGGAGCTTCTTCTGGAGCATTCATTTACTTGCATATGTGGAGTTTCGCGCAAGGGCCCCTCTGGACTTCCAGTATGAATTAAACAGTCAGTAAAAACAGGGTGTTACTCAGTAAGCTCACAAGAACCTATTTTGGGTAAAATAGGAAAGCAATACTTTTCTCTAAAGAAAAAACAGGATTCCCTAACTGATCGTCATGGATATCGTATCGCAAATAAATATCAGAAATTATCGTAATAGTTTTTAAGCATATCGCCCATCCCTAGGAATAATTGCAGAATTATTTTATTTAATAATATAAAGTAATTTTGTAAGACGTTTACTTAAAGTGACTCAAAAATTTAACAGAAAATATATTAATATTAAATATCAATATATAATTTTTTAGTATTATCAGAGCATGTGAGCAGAGCATAGCAGGGAGCAGGTTAGTGAATGAGAGGGTAGCTCATTTTACATGCGTTGCCCAGTACAGCTGTGCTACACCATGTTACATACAGCAGCGCTATTGCAAACAGGAACAAGTATACTACATAGAAATTTCCTGCCGGTGCATTGAGCGGAGTTTGCTTTTCAGGTGAGCATGAGCAGTAACATGGCGAACCACATATCGAGCGGATATGATCGAAGCGTACTTGACGGTGGCTAGAGGGAGAGTGAAACCTGAGCGCTGAACACTGCTGGGCGGTGCAGCGTGCCATATATTTTCGGCCGTAAATGCCGGTGCATCCCTATAAAAAACCATTGGTATACTACTTCAGCCGCTTAACCGGAAGTTGTACCCACGTTCTTTTTTTAAAGTAGCGCCCCCCGGAAACAGGTGGATAATAGGAATGTAGAGGGTTGCCTGATCAACCAGTCAGTATTCATTTTGTTGATAATGTGTGGCTGATTGTACAATATCCTGCTTATTACAGGTCTACTTGACCAATAAAAATAATACATGGATATGAAATTGAGGTTAAATAGTTCTATTAGCCTAATTGTAGCGACTGCATTGCGGAAACACAGTTATATAAGAAACCGGTTTCACCCTGGCATGGATGTGCCAAAGGAGATGATGGCATTTCCCACAGACCCTGGCCAGAGCGGCCACTCATGACCGCTCACCAGCCCGTTAGAGAGGCATCCGTCATTAGCATTAGGCGACGACAAGGAGCCCCTAACGTCGGGCCTTGAAACAGGAACCAACGTTTCTTCCACATGTCTAAGGCATGTAAGCATCGCCGCGTGACCTTGATCGTGTGAAGCGGATTCCCCCTCGGGGAAAATACTTTGGTTCTGAGCCACCACTGCAAGAGTCTCATGTACAGCAGGCCAAAAGGTATCACGTGGGACGCCGCTGCCATCAGGCCCAACAGCCTCTGAACCTGTTTGACAGTGAGTGACTGGCCTTATCTTACTCTCGTGACTGTCGTGAGAATTCAATCGATTAGAGCAGGAGACAGACGTGCCTGCACCTGAGGTTGAGTCCCACATCACGCCTAAATAAGTGGTTCTCTGTAGTGGAGAAAGAACACTCTTCTTGGCGTTTAGTCTTAAACCCAGCTCTCTCATATAGGCGAGGACGACATCTCGATGCCAAGCCACCATCTGCTCCGATTCAGCTAGTATTAACCAATCGTCGATGTAAATGAGTATGCGGACGCCCTGGAGTCACAAAGGAGCCAGAGCAGCATCCACAAACTTCGTGAAAGTACGGGGTGAGAGTGACAGGCCAAAGGGAAGAACCCGATATTGGTATGCTTCGCCCCCGAAAGCAAACCTCAGGAACTTCCAGTGTTGAGGGAGGATGGAAACATGGAAATAAGTGTCTCTGAGATCTATCGTAACAAACCAGTCCTCGGACTGGATCTGAGATACTATCTGCTTGATAGTGAGCATCTTGAACCGAAGCTGTTTGATAGCGCGGTTCAATAGGCGCAGATCTAAAATGGGACGCAACCATCCATCCTTCTTCGGAACGATGAAGTAACGGCTGTAGAACCCGGACGCTCTCTCTCGAGAGAGGAGGAACACGTTCTATGGCCCCCTTCCTCAAGAGAGTATCTACTTCTTGTTCCATTACCAGAGCCTGTTTGGGGCCCACTAGTGTGGGATGACCCCGTTGAAACGAGGCGGACGAGAACCGAACCGGATTCTGTAACCTTCTCTACAATCTCCAGGACCCATTTTGAGATATTTGGTAGAAGTTTCCACGCTACCAGAAAATCTACTAAGGGAACCAGCCTCTCGAGGTTGGCCTTTGGTATTATTAGAGGAGCCAGTTCGGTGCCCTGAAGCGGATGAACGGCAGGGAACGACCGACCTGACTGCTGTAGCACCCTCACTTGAGGGGGCGAGCTCTCCCGTGCCGTACCGTTGCCGGGCGGCAGCTGGGAATTTCGCTCGTCGGAGCTCACTGAGCCCTGAAGCACCGAGGTGGCAGGGGTATCAATGAACCTCCATGAGGGCACTGAGGGAAAAACCGAACCGACTGCTGTAGCACCCTCACTTGAATCATAGCCCTGGCTCTTTTGAGACTACGTCTTCAGCAAACACACCTCCCTATCACCGGTCAGCGCTGTCCCACAGCTGCAGGAATCACTCTGATAGCGGCAGAGGAGGCAACGGTGCCACCAATCAAAGGGTTGGAAGATTGGATTTGCCGGCTCACTGAGCTCAGTGAAGCCGCTGGCGAACGATGGTCCACTGCGACCCAACTCAAGCGGAAGTCCACGCGAACATTACTACAATTTTCTCCGAACCACAAAACACATTCATGCGGGTCTGACAGTATACTAGAAACTGCATATCTTACGGATGTCTTTTGGATTTATTTCAATTCTTGAGGGAGTGGTTTAAAAGAGATTGACATTTAGTTACTTGTGTTCCATCATATTAGAGCAATGCGGGGTCCACTATGGTCACAGACGTCAAGGTCACAACTTCTTCTCTGAAAGTTGAGTTAGACTTGTTATCCAGTTAATCAAATGTACAAGTTAGGTCAAATGTATTCTCAAAGTAATCACTCTGATTATATTACATGAAATGTGTAATATAATGGATTATGTTACTAAATACAGTTTTTGTCATGTAATTTGGAATCAAGTAATGAACTACAATTTGTAAGTATCTACCCAGCACTGCAGACTAGTGAGTTAACGAGTTTACATGATGACGATTAATGTCTAACAACCTCTGTAGTCCCATTTAGCCACCATTCACCAACTGCTTTTTTTTTCAAGTAAAAGCTTTAAAAAAATCACTGGGGGGTATTAATGATATATTTTATGTCATATAATAAACGTGAAATTATCTTGAGCTTGTGTGAACCACAGAACCAAAAGCGCATCCAAAAACTGGAAGTGATAAAATGCTAACTAATTTCTCAGGTTTGGCCTAAAAAAAATGTGCATGTACAAAAAATCCCTGCAGCACTCTATTGTGTTACACACAGCCATAGTCACCTAAAAGGTGAGAGCCCACTTATTAACAGTCATTAATGGGAGCTACGACAGCTGTTAGCACTAACATTACTCTGGGCTTCATGAGGGATGGGGCAGGTCAGCAGAGGTCATCATGGGAGGCCCCTGTGGGAAGCATTTCCTGCATACCTTTGACAGAACTGTCCCCAAATGTGGAGAGCTCAGCATGTCGTTCCCTCATCCAAGGGTGTTGGCTTCATATGGTAAAAGCATTGATGCTAATCATTTCTTGTTCTTAGAACAGAATGAGGGGGATGTATAAAGAGTATAATTTTCTTTCATTATTTGTGAAAAAAAACTTCATTCTCTGTGTATGACGCACAGGGAAGGCCATTCTCATTGTCTGAATCTATCAAATATCTAAGCAGAACGCAACTGTGCGGAACACCACTGTCTTCAATATGCACAGACATTTTAACAAAGGCTATTTTTGTGGCATATTTTCCAGTCGCATAGTAAAGCATGCTGTCTGCTTGCACAGTGACAGGACTAAATAGTAAATTTAGTCGGTAAGGGCGTTTGAGAGTTCAGAGTCAACTCTTGATTCCTGATTCCCACCATAGCAGAACTGACTCTTGGAATTGACTCCATTTACTTAATAGTTGCACGGTTGCAGACATTATATTACACATTAAAGATACTCAAAATAATAAATACATACAATGATTTCAGACACAGCAAAGGAGTCGAAAACATGAGCAATCTTAATCCAAATGTCGTAACTGGATCTTGCGATGAAACGACAGACTTCTCTCTGGTGACGTATGCCAGACTTCTCCAATCATTTAGTCTGCTTAAACTCCGCCCCTCTACAATGACTGCAAGCTCACATTTAGACCCGCCTCCATCCAATTAACAACTGATGGATTAAATCAAGTCCCCAATCTCGTAGCTCCATCTTTTTTTCTTTTTCTGGACAAGACCCCAGCAAAAGTGTTTATCCTGTCGAGTCTGAATGAAGACACCATGTCATCTTCATGAAAAATGCAGAGATTGGGACATTGGGACTTCACATTATTATTTTTCTTTTTTCGATAATCAATTTTATTCAGATGCGTCATACCGAAGAAGATATGTTATATTGATATGTTGAATGTGATATGATGTTACTTCCATTTCACCATGACTTTAAACCCTTATGCCATTTTTCTCTTACTGCACAAGTGGATTCCCTCCTATTTTTATCTCCCTTTGCATCTCCTGAGACAGAACATGTGAGTCATTGTTTGTGAACAACAAGATGATCCAGATCTTGAGAACTCTCGGGAATTTCACTTAAGCTTTTAATCCAGCTGTTTACCAGCAAACATGCAAGGACAGTTCACGTAAAAGCCTGTTTCTTGAAACTTACAGTAATATTTCAACAAAAACGTATCAGATCGCAGCATACAAAGCAAAGGGGAAAGAAAATAGAGCGTGTTAATACTGATCCTGAGCATCACAAAACTAGTGGTTGACTATACACACACACACACTTGGTACATAGCCATATAATGTGTTGAAATGGGGTTGATTTGAATTCCAGGTAGGCCTTTTGCCAGCCAGCTTCCACAAAACCCTCATAAACGTATGGATTAAAACACGTTCCTCAACATTAGGAGAACACTTACAGTGAAGAAGAGCACATTTTTTATTTCCAATTTGAACTGCACACTTTTTTTCTGGCTAGACTGTGACTGGATTAACAAAAGTTTGTTAGAAAGACTTTTGGGAAATATGGAAACAAAGCATGCATATATGATGATTGAAAACAGTCATAGACCTGAAGACAACCACACAGCTGTACATTTTACAGGTACACCCCCACATATTGGGTGGATTTCTTTCACGCAAGTGGATGCTAGCCATATTAGGAATACCATAAACCACTTGCAAATGTGCTGTTTGTTCAGTCCAATGGATTATCCTTATTCTTACATACACTGTCGTATGTGACCACTTTTCCCAAAAAAAAAGGGGTTACTCCCTTCCTTTTTCAGACTGAATGAAACAAAAAGCAACATGCTGCTTGGGAGAACTTGAGCATTACAAAGGCGAGTTCTGTGGATTGGAGAAGGGGAATCAAAAGTTAGCTCTTTTCTTCCTCTTTTGTTGGTTGGGGGTGGGAAACTACGGTGTAATTGGAACCAGAGTCTGTTTGTTTTAATTTTTCCATTATGAACTTAACCTTTCAAAACTACCTGGGTTCTCATTATAGCGTTCCTGGCTGAAACCTTAGCATTATTACAAGGTCATTTTGAGTCGGGCTCCTACAAGTCTTTATGTGAATCTACTGAGCTTAATAACAACATGCAGATTCATAATCGCATATGCAGCCCTGCCAAACTGCACACACCAAAAAAGTGCACATGCATATACAGAACAAAAATAAGTGATTAAGGTGACGGGTAGGCCAGTTTCACTGCGCCGTTCCCAAAATATTTTGCTAAGATGAATGAACAGATAAGCCCCACACATGAATAAATAGATGTATGAGCAGATAAGTAACAGTGTTTTTTTCTCTGGGCCATACGTGGAGACAGATGATCCCAGCTGCTGCCATTATCACACACAACAACAGAAACAATTTGGAAAAAATGTCAAAGAGAAAAAATATAACTTAAAGTAACTTATAAACATGTTGCATTTTTGAATCTTAATATGTGTTTTGTTATTATTTAACCGTTAATGTAGTCACTATTTTGCTATGCCCTATTCATCATTTTATTATTTTATGACCTGGGAAATTATAAAAATAAAAACTTTCTACAGTAAGATCAAAAATAAAAAATAAATACAAAAAATAATGTTACAAAAAATAGCTAAAGGACAATACATGTACTGCAGCCAACCAAACAGTTGAATTTTATTATATATATCTATATATATATATATATATTATATATAATATATATATATATAAATATATAAATATATATATCAGTGTTAAAACCTGGGCCCGTAGGCACAAAACATTGATCGTACCACAAGACTTTCATAAATAGCAGTAAAGGTTTGAGAACCATAAGAGTTTTTCCTCTTAAAACCTCTCACAAAGCTGCTGAGACAAACTTTTACTAAGGAATAGAAAGAAGACTTAATCTAAGAGTAAGGGCGGGGTTGACCTCATTGCTATGGATGATGTCAGCGTGCTTACTAACGTGCTCACAGTGATTGGCTGATAGACTGATTATACGTGGACCTCCGAGGGGAAAATTAAATAATAAAGTATGATATGATCTCTTTAAAGCCGAGCACATGCTGACTGTGTACACACATGTGCTGGTGAAGATGCAACACGTCTCTCGGTGTCCTCATGTAGTGCTTCCATACACCCCATGGGCTAAAAGAGCAGTGACATCACCCTGCCTCCACCCGTCCCCCTTTGCACGACCCTACTCCACCCTGCTTATCTGACACACTCACTGATGCTGGAGAATAATTAAGTGGCAATTAAAAACATCCTGATGTACACTTATTGGCATCTGTGGTTCCATCAAGAACCTATAACATCCATGGAATCTTCTTTGATCATGAAAGGTTCTTTGAGGAATCAAAAATGGTTCTTCTATGGCATCTCTGTGAAAACCACCTTTTGGAACCTTTATTTTTGTCCATACACACAGATCTGTGCAAAACGCACCCATAAACACAGACAGAGGAATGAGAGCCAAAGACACATTCCGCACATCACAATCAGTTTCATCCTTTCGTCTCTGCAGTCACATTTTCCTCAAGTGGCTTCACTCAACTTTAGGGTTTCACACCCACATGCTGATCTAATTAATCTTTTCTCTGTTGTGATTTTGTATGAAGGAGGATGAATGAAATTGAGGAGTTTTAACATCGCCACATTTTTTTCAAGGTCAAGAGAAGGTGAACTGCTTGGGGAGGAACTCTACGTGTCATGTACCACAGGAACAGCCTCCCCAAGTGAAAATAAATATGCCTGTTTTAACTCTCTACATTTTATTTATCTTAAAAGAGAGGAATGTTTTATGATTGAACTTGCATGCCTTTGTGGAATTTTGACCAAATTAAGTTGTACGCAGATGAATAGGTTTATGAATTAAATCACAAGAGAGCTAGTTAGGAGTCAAGAGTTCACAAAATGTTTGTATTTCAGACAGGCAGAGGAAGACCTACATCACTGAGGTATGTGAGTATATACACATACCAGCAAATATTAAACGGGCCGTATTCTGCTACAAATGCTTTTTTAGTATTATTTTCGGCCGTCAAACCACCTAAAAATGTTTTTGCACAAAAAATGTCATAGCCATTTAATTTCACACTTTTCACCCTTGTGCCGACCCTTTTTGTTAATCAGGTTGTCCTTTAAGACTGTATGTGAAAAGTCACTTTTTTATGATTGGCTAACATCTTTGTATGTGAAATGAGCAACAATGCATGGCTTCAGTAAACTTGAAATATATATTTCAGGTAGGACTGCACATTGTCTCTAACCAGGACTGTGATATGGTCTAATAACTCTTTTTAACTCTATTCGCTTTATGGTTACTTTAAGTGGTTCGAGTGTAAAGAACATACTTAAGTGCAAACACTCACATTTTTCAAGTTTCTGCCAAAATTGTTCAACCCTAAAAGGATGGTTCACACTCAAAAAGGCCTTCAGGGTATTTCATTACATTACATTTCATTTCATTATTTCATTTTAATTTCATTTTAAACACTCTTAAAAGTAAAGGTTTCATAAGATGTATTGCATCCTTGCCATAGAAGAACCATTATGGGTTGCCCAAAGATAGTGCCCAAAACACAGGGATAACATCTGAAGCTCTGCCACGTTGACAGCATCACTAAACTGAGGGACATTTGATAAAGCGAGAGAAGGTCCTTGTTTTTTTTTTTTTTTTTTTCTTTTTTTTTTTTTTTTTTCTGTTGCCAAAATGCAATCATGATTTCTGATAACCCAGTACAGTTAATTTTGACGTCCCTTTGTACAACTGCACTCCAAAACCTGCGACCATTTGGCAATACGTTCTATCCAGCGTGATTAATCGACTCTTTACAGATGCCTTGGTGCAGTGCCAAAGTGAGCTGGTATGACTTGGACTGATAAAATAAGGATACTAAAAGACAATCCATCTCATCACAATCTTGGAGAGACGACATGAGAAGATCAAGTCAAAACAGGAAATGTAATGGAAAAGTCTGTGTTTTGTTCTGAGCTCTGAGCCAGGTCTGATGTTAATGAACCACTGTAAGATCAGCATGCTTATGCACAGAGTGGACACTATGTGCCTTTTAAAGCCATTGAAGGAATGCTCAGCGGATTCAGAGCCCAGCCCTGCCTGCTTCAGGGCCTCTTGCAAGTAATGGTAGTCTGAAATATAAAAACAACATCTTTTGATATCAAATAGAAAACCAAGACAGGCCATTTCTGTAAACAGCAGATGCTATTTTAAACGTGTATATGTTGTTTTGCATACTACATAGTATGCAAACAGTCTATATGCATGAAATACCTGGATGATGTATAACATAAAATAAGAAAAAATATCACAATTCTATGTGTTCAACATGGTCTTCTATTTCCAATGTGATAAATTAACCAGAAGTAATATTATCCACAATTTAAAATCTTCTCATTGACTGAAACGGCAATGAATAAATAAACAAATCAATCAATCAATCAATCAGTATACAGTATATACTTCAGCAATATCACTGGAAAGATAGCTGTTGTTCCAAATATCTGCAGCCTCATGCATAGTTGTGAGTGTTATATTGCTTTTATACAACAATACACAAGGAGTTAATATTCAGCAACTTGCATTCTAGACACATTAATGTATTTGTGTTACACCAATGAGAAAAGTTCCAAACAAAGCCAAAGCAGCATGAAACATCAAGCAACACAGTGTTGATGTTTTGTTCATGAATGACGCTTCACTGCCATTCACAACTCCCCTACTGTGGCCTTAAGAGATAGAAAAGTGTCCATCATATGCACACTTCATAATCTTGGTGGATGTAGTAGATCATCCAGGTACTTTTTGCTTACTGTTTTATGCATAGCATTCGGACATCCTACTATATTCATGTACTACATAGTAAGTAGGCATATTCAGATGCAGGAAATTAGTTCCTGAATGAATTAGTGTGTTTGAAAAAATCTGTTTATTGAATGATTTAGTGAGTCGCTTGTTGCCACCTACTGGTGTAACAGTGTAACCTGCAGAAAAGGTCATTTTAAATTCCCCACCAGTCCAGTGATGGAAACCGCAAAAAGTCCCAGATCTGTTGTTCAATCATATTTGTGGCAATTTATGCATGCTCTTCAACAAGAGCCGCATTCACACCCTATGGAAAATAAAACAGATGGTGCTGGAGTGGGGTTGAAAAGGAGGTGGAAGTCTGCAGGGGTTAGAGTTTAATACATGCCAAAAGCAAGTGACCCACTGTGATCTCCCACTTCCTGGCCAGATCTGACCCCATCATCACCTTGCATGCTTTCTCAATATTGGACATCATACCACAACCCCAGAGCCAAACAAGGCCTGCATTATGTGGCTTTTGTAAACAGGAAAGCATGTATTGTGCATTGGGTGTTGTCTTTTTATTGGTGGAAACTTGTTCAAGTTCATGAGGGAGATTCCACAAATCATAAAGTACACCAAAGAAAATAGTAATAAATGAATGAGTGAGGGAAAGGGTGAAAACGATGGAGTAAGAGAGACTGAGAAGCCACCCATGCACATACATTGGGTGTTGACATATGTATTCTAAAATGTGAGGAAAGATTCCAGCACTGCTTGCGATAAGGAGAATTTTATTATTTTAACAATACCGATGCGTTTCAGCCTAAGGGCCTTCCTCAAGGTACCTCACATGGCTCAATGCATTGCTAAATGCATTTAGCGCATAGTGAATAAAAGGCAAAGGGGAAGCATTTAATGGGGCCTATCAGCAATATCTGTGGGAGGAGACAAATATCAATATCCAGAACGTCAAACACATGTGGAAAGCCTGGAAAACATTTGATTGAGGGGTATGACGTCATATTCAGGTTAACGTAAAAGTTATTTTCCAAACTCGAGTGTGCATCAACATACTACCCCAAAACCTGCTGCTCTGTATGGGATCTGACATCTGAACATGTATGCAACAAAATACAACAAATGTTACAGCTAATACAATGACTGTCTATACATTTGAACAAAATATAGCTAAGCTACATAAAAACTAAATCTGGACAACTGCAATTTGACCAATCACAACCAATTGCCCACTAAAATCAGTGTACAGTTCTTTCTAGATTTTGATATTCCAATGCAAACTAGTTATTGACATACTGAAAAATTCAAACAGTTAACCACTTAACAATCCATGGGCAACAAAGACTGTGCGGAAAGTCTTTTGTCCTCAGCTTATTTACTCATATTTATTTTACATCATATTTTTCAAATGTTTTAATCCCTTCAATATACAACTACGTCTTGTTTTCTGAAACGGGATAATGAGTGCATGGTCTTGTTTCCAATAAACATCTATTATTGTGTAGCTACATAATTTTTGTTTTGTTTTGCACTGACAATAAAGCTAAAAACTCACCCGTCCACTTCAGAGTGCAACGTGAATGTGCAACGCTGTTGCTCCTTTTTGGTGAACGGGACGTGACTCTGCATGCTCCCAGTGTGAATGCTGTAATCTGTAAAAACGCATCAATTATATCAGCATCTCAAGTTTTTAAATGCAAAAATGTACTCTGTGTGAATGGCCCATAAGTGAGTATAGAGTAGATGGAATATGCCAGTATATGTCACTAAATTATGTTTTGTCTGCAAGGCTGCTATTAAAGTACATTAAACAGCTTTTCATTTTACAGTTGAAGTTTACAGTCCCACTAAAGTGGCAAATGCTTCTCGATTTAGGAGTGAGTATTTGAGCCGACTCCAGTGGGCTGTGATTTATACAGGAAATTGCTTATTGCAACAGACAGACACTCTGGAGGAAAGAATTACAATGCGAATATAAAAAAAAAAGAATCTCAACCACAATCATACGTACAAACTGTAGACATAAAACAAGGTTACAAGTGGGGAGATCCGAACGCCTTGTGCTTTTCGCTCTGATCCATGCTGATTTTAAAATCCTTTAATGGGACGTCAAACAGTCATCTCAAGCAAACTGTTCCTCATCCATGTGTGTGGTCCCATGGGCCCAGGGTCAGAGGTCACTGCCAAACTGCCGTATGTTTACATTTTCCAATTCTTCTCAGACCACAAGTTGGAGTCGTCCATCGCCATGTACTCAAGAGCGGCTTGCACTCTCAGCTAAAAAATACTTTTGGAAAATGCTTGATGGAAAAAGCAGTTCTACTGTTAAATGAGTTTCAAGCACAGCTAGTGCAGTCGAGTATTCTTTCCATTTGGGTTTTATAATTTTTTTTTAAATACACTTTCCAAAGGGCTGTAAAATGCAAAGCCCTTTGCTCATAGCGGTAAGATCTGCACACAAATGAAGGACAAGAACAAAACGGTTTCTGCAGCACTGGATATCGTGGCCTGGCTTCCCTGCTCAGAAATCTTGGATAAACTATTGATATTGAGCTCAGTGTATTTCACCAAGAACATGCAAACATACATAGAAAGCCCAAGAAGTTCCGCTGATCTCCACTTTATAGACCATCTGCATATCATCAGCGGTGAACTGTATTTTGGCGAGGGAGTGGAACAGAGAATCCTGACTCTAGGGTTCAGACTTACTTTTTATTGTCTTGATTTATGCTGTAACATATTGGAGTTGGACTAAAACCAGTGTCTTCTAACCTTAACCTTAGTTTTATACCACCACAGACCCATCAGTAAGTTCAATTTAAAATAACAATAATAATATAATATAAGAGAAATATATAAATAATTAATTTTTAGAAATTAAATTTTTTTGGATGCAAAGGCTGCATAAAGAATCAAAAGTGACAGGAAGACAGTGTATAATATTACAAAATATGTCCCGTATGAACCATTCTTTTCCTCAAAGACTTGCAATAAATTAAATATTTATTTTATTACACACCCAAAACCTGTAGTGGTGACAGCCTATTTTTATATTAACTTACTGTTTTTAGAGGTATAATCAAAAATATTTTCAAGAGGTTAAATAGATGAGTCCGGCGAATAAAATGAGCCAATGTTACTAGCTGCCAGGTTTTTTCTATCTTTTTACTCTTTTTTTTTTTTTTGCCTTATTTCTTCTTTTTGTATTCTCCGTGGCGTTCCCGCTCTGATCACGATCCCACGCCAAGCACCATTTTTGCTTGCGAACCACCCTTGTGTATCATTACCACAAAACCTTCACACAGCTATTTAATTACACTTTGTTTGGAAATCAACTTACAAATGTTGCACTTACTGTACAATTGTTTCTTTAGTTGGGATAGTAGAACAGTATCTAACATTGAAAAATCACACACAGCACTTTTAATCAGTATGTTTTTGTGATGGACCGGAAAGGAAGATACACCCATCTTATTTGTCCCAACTGTTTTATTGTTTCTGCGGGGAAGCCTCAGACATGAGTTTTCGCCATGAATGCGGTCATTATTTGCTGGAGACGACAGGCTGAAAGAACATGCTGTCTGGTTACTGTCAACTCAGGCTTTCAAACTAAGTGTCTGATGTCGCCCATTTATGATCATGACAGAAGTGTGGACCACAGCTGCAGCCCATGGACGGGTTTCCCTCCTGTTCGCTTTCTAGCATTCGAGAAATGATTTCTGAGACAAACTAGATTGCAAAGACAAAGGAAACCCCCAGCATGTGCTGTGCTTGGAGACACAGGAAAAAAAATGATGGGAGGGGTCATACTGGAATCCAAAGGCGGCTGAATTGTGTACGTGTTTGTCTGTCTATAGAGAGACTGAAGTCAAGGGAGAAAAAGAAGTTGATCGTGAATTTTTTTCCCCTCCCAGTTTTAACCCATCCCCCTTTCTCCCTCTCCCATCCTCGATCTCACTCTTTCAAATCTCAGCTCTAGCAGGTTGCTTAATGGTATCCAGATTTCTTCATGCTGGTTTCCTCCTGGAAGCCTTGACTCCTGTCATGAGATTCAGCAGAGGAGGCCACAGTTCTGGCAGCTCACGTTGATAATGCTTCAAATATTTGCAAACAGCGACCTTATCTGGTTATGTAGTAGAACAGCAGGAAAATACTCACAAGCCTGGACCAGCTGATATGGAGTTAAGCAAGAAAGAACAGACAAGGGATAATGAATTGGGGGTTAAATCTATATATATACATATATATATATATATTTATCTATATATATAATATATATATTATATATTATTTATTTTTTTATTTTTAAATATATATAATAATATCTATATATTCTTCCCCTTGCAATATGTTGGTAATCTGTCTTAAGGACGGTTCACAAAGAGGCAGTGCAATAATAATTATTGTTTGTGCACAACCATGACAAACATTGTTAAAACACTTCTAACTAAGTCCTGTAAAGCTTATTTGGCTTTAAAACAAACAAAATCTTTAAACATATAGCATCCTGAAAAAAGGGACTTTATAATATAGAATAATAATAAAGAATGAATTTTAGATAATTATTAAGTATTATTTATAATTTTCACATATTTAAGTAATAGTTAAATCATGAAACCTATGAATGAATGAACCAAAAATGTTAAACAAATGCAAGCTAAATAAAATAGTTGTATAAAGGCTTGAGGTTAAAAGGTTTAAAAATAACTTGAGGAATCATAAAGTGTGACAACTTTTGAATAAGGAAAAATATGCCACAACATTCTAAAATCAGTGGTCTAACTTTTTTCACAAGAGGACCATATTCAATATCAAAGGGCAAGTGTCCAGAATACCGCAGGTATTTTGCTGTAATTATGACAGCTATTTTGTTTGTATTTTTGTATAATATATTAGATAATAAAGCTGTGTTAAATTATTTGATATATTAAATAATTAACCAGACTATTTGGGATCCATAACTGTCTGTTCTCTAATACACGCTATAGTTATTGGAGGGAAAATTAAAATAAATATGATTTAAGTGGACATGGGAGTTTATGTGTATATTAATTTAGATAGTTAATATGTATTGCATTTACAAAGCACAATGATTAGTTGCCAAAAAAAAAAAAATCCAAACCAAATCAAACACTAAAATACTTGATCCTGTACCATGGTAAGAGTGGCATATGGCATTGAGAAATTAAAGGCAAGCGACGCTGTGCATACAGATGGCCACTAGGTAGCAGGATGTATTCAAGAAGCAGCGTGTATATGAAATAATGGATTTTTTGTCAAGTCAAGATTTATTAAATTCTCTTTTATTTGAACCGAAGGAACATTAACACCTCACAAACTTTGTAGGGCAGCAGGCAGATCAATCAAACCACTTTGCTTTTAACACTCAAATCAATACATAATCACTCGTAAATTTGAGCTGGGAATAAGGGGCTTTTGATTTTTACCTGTAGACTACTCGCAGCTACAATATGAGAAAGAGCTAAATGTAAGAGCTGATATCAGTTAAATGAGTGAGTGTGAATTCACTTTACTCACATGAAACTTTCATGTAGATCTGCAGTTGCAGTGATCCGATTAAAAGAGCTGCATGTGGTCGGTCAATCACAGGAGGTCTTCTTTCCTTTTAGCAGCATGTGTTGACACTTAATGCTTCCCTCAGCCTCTGGTAGCCTAGGTTTATTGAATTTAATTAGTCAGTGGATCTGTGCTCATCTATGCAGTGAAGGACTTCCCAAGCTAGTTCCCACACTAGCAACGTCAAGCTTGCTCCAATGCAAATACAATGACACACAGCAAAATAAACCAAAATCAAAAAGGTTGTTTATTGACGATCCCACGGACCCTGCTGAAAAAAAAAACAGCCTAAGCTGGTTGGGTGGTTTTAGCTGGTAGTCCAGCCTTGTCTTAGCTGGTCAGCAGGCTGGTTTTAGAGGGGTTTGGGCCACTTCTTTAGCTGGTCAGGCTGGGACACCAGCTGGCCAACCACCTAAAACCAGCTTAGCAAGGCTGGGAGACCAGCTACTCCCAGTTTAAACCAGCTAAGACCAACCAACCAGCTTAGGCTGTTTTTAAGCGTTTTTTTTCCAGCAGGGGTCCCAAATGGTCACTTTTGTATTTTCTCCTTGATATACATCCACCTGTACATACAATTTATTCTTTTTTTGTGGTTTATATTTATGCATGTGTATTTTATTCACATCTCATTTTTATTATCTGTGTGTTGTTGTTGTCTCCGTGTACTGGAAGCTTGTGACACTATAACAAATTCCTTGTATGTGCAAACATACTTGGCAATAAAGCTCTTTATGATTCTGATTCTGATAAAATTCAAACTTAAGCCACTTACTCAGCACACCATGAAATGGCCTAATCTTACGAGGAAAACATTTCTGAAATGAAGAAAAAGACACTTTGGTGGACAACTTTTTCTTTTATTTAAAAATATAGCGGTTCTAGCCTTGAAAAGGCTGGCAAGCATGAATATATACATGATGAACATACAAATTGTTGCAAAGATAAGCGAGACAAACAGCACTATTATTACAAAGAGGGAAAACACGAAGATAAACTTAGTTAAATCCACCTCACACACAGCCACACAATTTCACAAATAAACAGACTTCTCTTTTTACTTATGTTTTTATCTTATTATAATTTAAAATTGACCGCTAGCACAAGGATATGCAAATTAAACAGAATGCTGTCTACAGTAAGCAAAGATGGATCGTTTGGACCATATATTACTGTAGACAAAAATGCTTAGCACGAATACTACTATATATAGTAGATTAAGGCAAAGCCTTATTCATTCACCATGTTAAATGATTCAAAAGTCAGGCTTACTAGGCAGTACATGCTAGATTAGATTTGGCACTTTTCTGCTTAAGGCTGGCGTGACCCCAAGTACAAAGCAGCTGAGATTTCCCAGTAAATCTCATCTTACTGTAGGCTTGATGTCTAAGACTTGTCTTCACAGTGCCTGATCCTTAATTCAGAGACAGCAAGCTTCCAGACTATGCAGTTAATTCACACATGAAGGTCTGCAGTAATAAAGGCCTCATTTTAGTCATGATCATCTGCTATACTGTATGTAGACATATGTAACAATCAAAAAGTCAAACGGAATCAGAATTAGTGTTTTGCCCACGTGCCATAATTGCTCATGTCAGAGTACCACAATGAATAAATGACATGTTTACTAGAAGACATGTTAACACAATGACTTTTTAGTTATACTTGACACATATTGTTTAACCAGTGGTTTAAATGTTTCAATGACAGCGACAACCAAACTGATAAAAAACTCCAGCAATAAACAGCAGTAGTTCCCCTCGCACGCCATGAAGTGCAGGAAGGAAGTGGTGAGATATGCAAGATATTGAGCAAACAACTACTATGCAAAACACGTACAGACTGAAAAATGAGATCTGATGGAGGGACACCTGTTGCCAGTCTTCCCAAAAGTGGACTATGATCAGTCTCTGGAGAGGTTCTCAAACATCCACCACCTTCAAATCATCTCCATTCGAGCTCAGACCTGCGTGGTGTGTAATCAGTTGCACAAGGACGTTTCCTGAGCTTCTGAACCACAGTGGCTTTTAAAATGGCAATTTACCGGATATATGACTGAATTATATGTAATCTAGAGATAAATTATTTGCAGGGCTTTGACAATGCAACCCCAAGAACGTGTATGATAAAACAGATCATCTCGTAAGAGCTCTCGCCCAACACGACGTAACTTTTTATGACAATGACAGAGTGCTGATTTAAACTTTGAAAATATACAGTACCTTTATGCAGAGGGCCACTGAACAAATCATATGATTAACTTTAATACTCTAGTGCTCTAAATAAAAATAACTATTATCTTTAGGCACCAAGTCATGGGCAGGGTTCCCACATCTTTTGACCAATGAATTTACATGACCATTCTAGTTGCTTGTGATTACCAGATAAGGATTTTTTAAACAATTTTATAGAGAACACAAAATACAATTTTTCATGAATAATGTTTTAGAGCGGAGAATAACATGAAAAAAAATCCATGACCTTTACATTTTGAAAAAATTCCTGATATTTCCGGCTTACAACTGTGGGAACCTCGCATGGGACTATGGGAGAATGGCTTAAAAACAGCATCTGCTTGCGGAAGTGAAGTTTACCGTTTCGGTGACGTATGTATCCCTTTTGTATGTCTTTTCATTAGCAGAGCTATCAGTGGAACTTATAGCAGGTCACTTTCGGACTCAACACATCCAGCTGCTCATCTTAGCATGGGTCAGTAGTGTGACAGATGGCTTTGGTGTCGGAGCTAAAGCAGTCTCCCCGACTTATCTCTTCAGGGATACAGGAACCTGAGGCATCTGTCCAGCTTTGACGTGCTTACAACACACTGTCTTCGCATTTCTCCTCTTTACATATTGTCAAATTCTAGTCTGAGATATTTATCTCTCCATCCTTAGAAAGGTTTACTGATTGTAGGGTTTCATACTCTGATCTCATCATCCTCATCTTCCATGAAGGAGGAGAATGCTGGTTCATTGTCTGGGTTGCAGGTGTTGTCGGTAACTCCAATATCTTCCTCATAAGGCTCACTGGTTGGTTTCTCCTCCAATGCGGCTGAACTTGAGCTGGAAACTGAGCAGCTGTCGAGGTGATGCAGGTGTTTGTGGTGTGGTTCTGGGCTGCTGGTGCCTTCACTCTGGATCTCCAAGTCAACAGAGCTGGGAGCCCTCATGGGACCCTCGCAGAGTGCAACTAATCCCTCTGGTTCCTCTTCTTTGACAACAACCTCCCTCGTTTCCTCATCCATTTCCACTCCTCCCTGGTTGCAGGGAAGAGGAGATGCACGCCCCTCACTGCTCTTGCCTTCTTCAAACCCCTGGTCGTCGTCTTCCTTCTCCATGACCCCCAGGATGTCCCCCAGCATTGAGGGCCCAAGGTCAACATGGAATGACATCACAGATTCAGCTTTCTTCAATCGTCCCCCGTTGTAAGATGGGGAAGGTCGCAAGTCTGTCAACACCCCAAAGTGCTTCTCATGGAGCTCCAGGTCCAATGCGTCAGCGGAGGCCCCATTGGAGGGGCTGGAGGTCAAGCTCTTGAGCACCCTCTTGTCTCCCTCCTGTCCTTCTTCGTTGTTCAGAAAGGGCAAGGACATGGCATTCTTCACAAAGGTAGGTGACCCACTGGAAGGAAGGAGGGTATTGTCTTGCTGGTCAACTCTGGTGACGGACTGAGAGCGCTTGCTGCCCCGGAAGGTACGAGACAGCAGTCCCGGTTTCGGAGAGCGAGGATAGGTGTGTCCTTCTTGGGATGGCTCTCCAGATCGAGTGCTGAGGAAAGAGGTGTCTCCGAATGCTTCCCCGCTGCGCCCTACATGCATGGTGTGCCGGAAGTCACCCAAGGGAGCGCTGATCATCTCAGTAGTGAGGTCCATACGAGAGCGCCGTTTGGTCTGAGACCCCGACACCAGCTGCTTTAAGATGGGCATCTTCGTTTGCACAACTCACAAACCCAATTCTACAATTCAGTTTGACTGGTCGTGTTTCTGGTTGGTTTCACTAAAAGGTGGTTTTCTTTTAACGAGTCCTAAAAGGTTCAACCAGATTCTGCTCAGCCCGACTCTGTCCAGTCTTGATGGCCGTCACTTCAGTTGCCAAATTGGAGATAATCTATAATTGGGAACAAACAAGATCAAAATCAAATTTCATAGTTAACTGGAGATGACATCTTGACTCAAAGCAAAACCTTAGTGCAAAGCCAAGAAGTTAAGTTAATTATAGTGCTGTTTGAATTTCTGGGTGCAAGATCTATACAGACAGAATAAATTGGCAGTCCAGGCAGAACACAGGCAGTTCCAGGATGTCTTATCAATGCGTCTGGCCAGAAAACCAGCAGAAGCTGCAGCGTCATTCTTTTCCCCGAGCTAAACTGCAGTAGTGTTTTTGGCATTCAGATGAGGTAAGGGTCAGGATTCTTGTGGTCAGGCAGCTGGAGTTTCAATCATTAATAAGATAAGCAGATACTGATGAAAGAACTTAGTGGAAATTTTAACTACTTAGTGAAATACTTATATCCTTACAGGATGAATTTTATGAAACCTGCCACAAACTATATTTTACCCCAAAATGAAAAAGGAAATGATATATTTATACAATGTTATTAGGATCATTAACATTTTTTTTTAATGACTTTTGTGAAATAGACAATTCTCAAACATGTTAATGGTCCTATGTACAATCCGAAGAATACACAAGTACATCGTCACAGATTGTGACCAGCTGCCAATGATACTTAGTCTGCAATATCATCTCATCAAACACCATTCCTCTGCATTGGAGATAAGACTGTCTAGTTAATGACAGCTACTTCCTCTGTAATCATCCATGACTGTATAAATGGCAGAGACAGAGGAACACGGTAAGCCAAGACCCTATTGATGGCTCGGGGTATCATTTCACACTACTCTAAACTTAACCTCTACTCTCTGAACTAAGTAGATTATCAGGGACAACCACAATTAACATCAAATTAAGCATGAACACATTTACACAAAGTCGAACAAGTGCAAACCTCAGACTCAAAACACCACTACAAGGTTTGACGCTCTTAAACAAACCTCACTTTGAAAAAATAAAATGCTTACCATCACCGTAGTGTCTTGTGGCATTATTCCCAGGTTTGTAAATTAACACCAAGTGTGAGAGATGGGCCAAATGCTTGGCAGGCAACAAGTTTTTCCTGTCACCGATCTGCTGTAATATTCATGAAGTCTTTGCTTTGAAAAAGAACAACAGCTAGAGTGAATTTCACCGAGGTGCCCAACCAACTCATGACCTCTTTCTGGCTTAATCTTCCTCTACCAGCTTCGTCTGCACTTCCTCATAATGTCCTTACCTGCCTCTATAGCAACACCCCTTTGCACACAAACAGATGTTAGCGTTTCCTGTCAGCATGAATGCATTTTCCTCCTTTGAGCATTAACCAAGTTGTTTCTCTCAAACTGTACTGTTCACTGATCAAAATTTATATGCATGGTCAATGACTAAATTTAAAACCTAAATTATCCAAATTGATTTTATCAATTATGCACAACTTCAGTGACTAGAATAGTATTATCACTCTCTTTGGCATTAAAGATGAATTATACAGTGCAAATTACATACCATGTCTCAGAACCACTGAATATCAGAAATCACAGGTTAAATAAAAGATAATGACCATCTTCTATTGTGTCTTCTGTTAGAGACTGACTGAACACATGCAGCCAGCACCCTCCCTGAATGCTAGAGAGAGCGCGGATAAGGCTTAGCCAATGAGAGATGAAGTCCTGCGGCTCTCCACTGCACACACCCATTTCCATGACATAATTTCACGGATGCCTTGAGCAGGGGACAACGAGCCCACCTGAAAACAAAGCAAGCCTTTGCACAGCCTCCCAAATTATGCCCAGGAAAGCACAATATATTGGTGACAAATGTCAATATTAGTACCATTTCTGCTGGACATTAATCAAGTTTTGATGCCTTACTATTACATTTAGCCATTTAACACTTTTATTCAAAGTGATATATGAAGCATTTCATCATTCAAAAGCCAGTAATATATCTGCTGTTGCCAGGTTTGTAAACTAATACAGAAGCTATAAATACAATTAAAAGAGAGAACAAACAAATATTTAAATCTAACTCATGTAAATTATAAAATGTCTAATGTAAACAATGTAGAAAAACAAAAAAACAGTATAGACTTATCATACACTACTGTTCAAAAGTTTGTAAGTAAGATATATTTTGGATGTCGAGTTTGTGCAAAATCTTCATGCAAGGCTGCATTTTACGTGATCAAAAATCAGTAAATATAACTGTTTCTAGTGCTAATTTAAGATTAAATTTTAGTAATGTGCTGCCAAAGCTGAATTTGCAGGCATCATAATCCAGTCGTCATGGTCACATAACTCAGAAAACTTCGCATACTGATGTTGATTGTCAAGGCCACATTATATCTTATGATTACAGTTAATAGTTAAATAACAGTTACTATAAAAACTTAACTTTTTGTGGAAATGTGAATCGATTTTTCAGGAATTTTGAGGAATAGAAATAGGAAACGCCATCATTTTGAAATAGGATTTAAAAAAAAGATGGTCATATAGAGTCATTACATTACGGCATTACAGTCCACTTTTGGGACAATTCATGATCATTCATTCTGATGCATATATTATAAAAAAAAAAAAAGCTCCCCAGTAAAAGTATAATATACTCTATGTTATTTTTTTTATTTTGGTTATATATCGCTCAAACAATACTACCTAAAGCACAAACAGTATTCTATAGTCCAAAACTCTAAGCACAGGAAAAGGGGGTGCAAGTCATATAGGGTAAACCAATTACCACTTGTGGTTAGTTCAGACCACCTGCCGATTGGCAAATGGATTCGCTTCTGATTAAAGGTTGTTTTTAAAGTCAGCTCTGTTTCCCCCACCCACAACCAAAGGAAAATGAAAACGCTTTACAGTATTATTGAAAAGGGATTCATTTCCCAAAAAGGAGCAGAGGGCTGTTTTGTTCATACCTACTTTGAACATCATTAAATCAAATTTTATAAAATAGGAATATGGAAGATATATAAGATAATCAAATTGGTTCGCATAAAAGGGCACCAAACCTAAGTCCAAAAAGGGGACAGCGAGAATCAATATGCAAAAAATATCAGTAGTGCCACCAATTTCAATGCAGAACCACAAGTTAACAGCAGTTTGGGTACAAAGGACAGCACATGTTATTGAGGGTGTGCCTACGGCGGTGGCATGTAGCTGGAGAAAAAAACAAGCAGTAGATGAAAGATGTAAAGCCCCAAATCCACCTAGACACACAGTTCCGCTGCATTCGGTCATGTCCCACATTTCACGATCTAGGCCCAAAACATTGCTACAAAATAGGAACACAACACCACCAACCCCAAAAACACACACACACACACACACGTCTAACTAGGCTAAGCAAGCTTGATTTTGTGTGTTATTACATTAAATGTATTGAATTACTGAAATGTAACACATTCATAGTCCAAGTATTCACATAGTCGTAATTTGTGTACTTGAGTAAAGTATGTTTCTGGCACAACACTTCTATACATGTTCTGTTAGCACATTTTGGGGGAAAGGCTAACAACCTTCGGCTAATAGCGGTCCATGTGCATCCCTGGACCAGTTTATCAAACACTTCTGGTCGGGAGGCGCTTTATTTATAGACGTGCAAATATGAAGTAAGAACGGGGAGCATGGGAAGGCAGCATGGGAAACAACAGGCCTCTGAAGGGGTGAGTGACTTTCCAAATACCCTTACAACGTCTGTGATAGTAATGTAGTTCATAGGGAGCAGTTGGACTTCCTCTGTACAGACTAAACACACCTCCCTCTCTCCCACTATACGCTCCTCCTTTTCTACATCCCTGCGACCCTATACATACTAACCTCTGACCCCTGTGTGAGTTTAGAAGGTTTAGCAAATCTCATAGAAAAACATAGGCCTACATCAGAAAACTCACACACAAACACACGGGGTGGCTTCGGTTTTCAACAGATGCTCCGAGCGGCCAAGAAACCTTGATTTGAAAAAGTTCAAATCCAGAGATTTTGGCATCGATGCTAAAATGTTTGTTCATCACATAAAAAAACGTAAATAATTATATATAAGTAAAAAAATCTGTTGTCCCCTAGCGGGTTTGAGGTATATAAAAAAAAAAAATTATAATATTTTCTTGTCCAACGTTAGGGTGTGGGCTCAAGATAATAAACTAATATGAAAGTAAAAATTCAGGATTGGGGGTCAGGTCGACATTAGGTGGTGAGATAATTTACACACTTTCCCTTGAAAGTGGAACGTTACGTAGGAAGTAGGGAGTTGATTTAATGACAGCATTAACGACAGGAAAAATGATGTTAAGGGCTGAAGCACACTGGGCGGGTCACAGTGCAATTTCAAGTATCGTTGGTCTTGCAGTAGACAAACACGAAAGAAAACTCAATCGTTTGTTGAACAAGGCATCTCTGGGTTGGTAATCAAACAAAAGTGCTCGAGTGATCCTAGCATCAGACAGTGAATGAGATACTGTTGATGGCTGGAAGTTTTTTCTTGCCGCCTGAGTGGCAGAGGGCCCAGTACCAGGGTGATGCCGTCTTCTTTTCTTTATGTTACGTCTCAACATAAAAATTATGATCTACAGCATATGATCCAATACCAGACTTCAAATCAAGCTAATACAAAAGGCTGCAAGAATTAAAAAAGATGCCTTTGCTTAATATTATGCTTTGCAACACCACGCTTCTTTGCACCCACCTTGCAGTAGCAAAATGAAAGACTAACAAGCCACTCAGTTCATCGCATTATGGAGGACTAGATTAACTAGAAGAGAGAGGTCATAAGGAAATCATTTGTAGTGGGGATGGGATGGGATGGATGTGCCGTGAGGAAGGTGTGTGAGTCCAGCGAGTACGATCCATTTCTGACGGGGTCCAGTGGAGCCAATGCCTGGAATGGGAGGTCTAATGGAGCCCCAAACCACAAGCAAAACTTACGTACCACAGATCTTAAAAACAGAAGGGGAACCAAAAATGGTAAAGAAAAACTAATGGTTACATTTTTTAAGCTGTCCTTGTTGCAGTGAATTTTCTACCCATTAAGTACTGAGAACACTAACTTACAACATATTGATGGTTTTGTTAGTGTTAGTTTAGTGGCTATTTTGTTAGAAGCTGCTATACAGCAGAATTGGATTGATGAAGTTTGCATATATAAGAAGCTATATAAAAATAAGGTGACTCGAAGTTATTTGCTGGTATATCACTAAATACGGTGTTTACTTCGTAAATGGCATGTAAAGTGTACAAGGACACGATAAAAGTTATAGGTACCAAATAATTATTTACAAAAACCAAGGAAAGTGGTATTCAAGGCCTTATTTGTGGACCTGACAACAAAACCAGCGCTAAGTCGCTTGGATTATTTGTAGCAGATAGCCAAAAAAAAACAGTGTTATAGGTTCAAATTATAGATTTTTTCTATTATGCCAAAAAAGCTCCATGAAGGGTTTCATGTTTCATGAAGATATGTGTTAATCCTACCGTAAATATATCAAAAAAACGAATTTATGGATAGGATATGCCATTGCTACGAACTTAATTGAAACAAATTCTTTAAATGCGCTTTATCAAGATTGTTTTTGTTGGGCCACCTCAGATTCCGATTCAAATAGTGTCTCTCCGGCAAAATAGGTCCTATCCTAACAAACTACATCAATGGAAAGCTTTAATTACACTTCCAGATGATGTATTAATCCGCAATTCCTACAAAATGGACCTTAGGACTGGTTGTGTCAGGGTCACAATTGCATAAAAACAAAATGAAAAGATGATGGTCTAAAATTAACCTAGATTTGGTTACACAAGAGCCTAAATTCCAGAAATTAATTTTACATGCATTCATGCAACATACAATCCAGTGTTGTTATTTTTAACTAAAACAAAAACATAAAAAGTGGGTTTTTTAATCTAAATAAAGTAAAAAAAAACATATATAATAAAAACTTTAACTTAAACTTATTTTCAGTTAGTTTCTAAAGCAACATTTCTCATTTTCATTTAAATACTACAATTACTAATTCTAAAATGGAATTTAGAAATAATATTATAAATAATAATAATAATAATATCAACAACAACAACAACAACAAAGAGGTGGTAAAATCACTAAAACCAACTAACTTTACAATTAAAACTAAAAAGCTAATTCAGAAATATAAGAAATACTATAAGGGTATATAAATATACTAAGACACACCCCACCTCATCACGCAAAACAGCAAAAATGATACTGGCAACAAGAAGTCACTTTGCATACACGCATACCAACTAAAAAATATGTACAAACTCATCTGGAAACAACATACAACAAATACACCACTGTAAAGCAATAAGGACTGCAAGTTCCCAATATTTATCCAGGGAGTAAAAAAAAAAAACACCACACACAAACACACTTATTGGGCCCTATTGTCTATTCCCTGTTGATGTTGCAAGGCTGTAAAGAGAGTGGAAATAAACGTCAAACATCTGGACGTGTTTATGGCAGCCGGGGGACTACGGAGGTTAGATATGAAGTCTCAGACGCTCGTGGACAGTCTTACCTCTGGCATAACAGCAATAGCACAATAACATTTGATTTATGGGAGAGTCCGACATTTGGAACCAGAGCGGATTCAATTACCCATAAGGCCTCTCATAGAAGAGGCACGCCCCAAACTAGCGTCTTCTCAGCCCATGGTCCCCGATGGTGCTAACCAGTACAAACCCAAAATCAGACAAGCTCTGAAAACCAGTAATAAAAAGTAGTGCGCCAAACGGGCTCAGATAAGCTAAGCCTTGCAATGCGTAGAGATCGAAGCTGCAGGTTCCGAAAAGACTGGGGGCAAAGGGCGAGTAAGGAATAATTGCACCTGAGGTCAGAAAAAATCTTTACACCAGGTCCCTCGTGAATTCTCATTCTCAGTAAACACGTACGCATAACACCCAGCTGGTGCTTCCTTCCGAGTGTCCCTGGCATTCGGCTCACTAAAAAGGCTCTGGGGCTGAAGTGCACACTCTAAAACGGAGCCATCCAAAACGCATGAAAAAGTCCGGAGGGGTTACAAATGAGCAGGACCAGTCAAAAAGGTTCAAGCCAACATTATCGGGTTTGTTCCAGATCTGATGCTTGGTTGGTGATTTAGATGATGTAAACAGCTTGGCGCAACTAAAAATGGAGCAATCCACCTTGCCATCTAGCATTATAATGTCGCTTCAGTCAGACTGAAAAATGTCTGGCTGTAGTTAACGTCCACAGAAGGGACCCGGGGCGATTGTCACAGAACAGCGGAGGATGAAGAAATTCAGCACATTAATCTTGTCTGCTGAGCCAATGAGTGCAAGGATTGGACCTACACGATTTTCACAGGTGGATGAATGAAGAAGGCAGAGGGGCAACTGTATTACTTGAAGTTGATACTGGTCTAAAGACCGATGGTTGACTGAACATTTGGCATAGTTTATGAACCGTTTGTAATGACATGTATATGGTGATTCCAATGACTAGCAAAATATGCAAACAAAACTTATTAAAGCATTATAGCTTTCAAACTGAAAAGAGAATGTAAATCATGTCAATTTATGATAATTTAGGCACTTTTTTATATAAGTACATATTTATGGTTGTTTATTCTTCGATATTTCCACCTATATAGTTTTTAGCTTATATGTTTACTATATTTTATATTCCAGCCTTTTTATGTTAGATGTTTACATTTATCATTTTATTCTGATTTATTCCAGGTTTATGTTTAGTTCTTAATATTATTTTGTGTGGCTATTTACATGAAATAGGTAGATGTAAGACATTTGTCAAGTTATGGATACTATATGCTGTAGGGTTATTTACAGGTATATTCTTATCCTTTGTGAGATTATTTGTAGATTTTGACTTTTGGGTCTATATTCCGTCATTACAAATCAATTTTTATTTAATACATTTTCATTATATATTTTGCTTGATTTTTAGTGATTGAAGTATGTTTTCATCATCGATTTTATATTACTTGCATATTTACTTTTTTTTTATTTGTAATGTATTGTTTTATTTTCAAAATTATTTTTATATTTCTTTCATCCTTTCCTTTCCTTCTTTGTCCCCGGTCTCCCCAAATCCATCATCTTTAATTTTAATGTGTTTTCAAAAAACAAGTGGAGATATGACGGTACAATCCTAAAATAACCATGCAAAGATTTTCACTCTACTAAATGCACTGTATTTTTTCTGGACATTGTTGTTTTTGAGCAAAGAACAATAAAGCCATGTACAGGATTATTCACACTGTAGAAATGTTGGCATTTACACACACAATCCATTGTTATTGGTGGGAACAATCACGTCAGCACATCTATATTCATTCTGCTACGAAGCAAAATATTTTCAAAGCTGCATATTTACTGAGGACAGCCCTCTGATACTGCTCCCAAAACACCGGCAGATAGATCACAAACATCTAGACAAACACACGGCTAAAACGCGGCTGCATCCTCATATATAGCCCTATACTATCTGGCATGAACTACTTACTCAGACAGGAAGTGACCATATGAGAGACTTGTAAAGAGCCAACCACAGTTTGTTTTGTATTTGCTTGTAGTTTGAGGCCGGGTTTATCTAAAATAGATGCCACCACAACGACAGACCAGTGTGAATTCAAATAATGGTGCTTCAGTCTCCATGAAGTGTTTACTTGCTACTAAGTGCCTTTCCAAGTATCTTTCAAAATTTTGATTTGATCAACCTGGCAAACTTTGCTAAGTACAATTGGTTCCTCCTTAAAAGCGGTCATTATATCAATCCTGTAAACACAATCTGCTTTGATATGCATTGCTTAAATATCAAAATTTTGTTTGCAAAATGCATCAGACAGCCAGCGAACAGACTGTGACTAATGATGGAGAAAAATGTAAGTAATTTAAGTAATAACATTAAATTCAGTGTTAATGTATTTATACACCGTAAGAAGTATTTCTATCTATACACACAGGGTGATAACTATAATTATAGTTTCAATAAGCATTCTAATTCTATGAGAATAGAGTGTTCCACACACAACTACTGCTGTAAATAGAGGAAGCCGATTTCACTGGAATCCCGTTCAGAACTGTTTTCCATCTGATGATGATAAAACATTTAGAAGACCAACAAAGTCATCTTGCTGTTAATGTTGGCAGACGACCCAAACTGTATCAGCGCTTATAATGACAAATGTTATCATCTTTGGTATTAACACTAACAAGTTTGTTAAGTTCCTTTATGATTATTTGTTCTTGGGAACGGGCCCCACGATCCTTAATTGGCACTTTACCATAATTCATTCAACTTTAGGGGCATGGGTGATATAAAGATGAATGAATATTGACTTAACCCAGAAAGCAGCTCTTTAAATATACTGTAATCTGGATTATACCAAGGTGATTCCTGGTGTGACAGAGGCCAGAATGATGTGAAACGATATATATATGCAAACGAGGGGTTTTGGACAGAAGTGTCCCAAAGTGTCGACGCCCTCCATCCCACAAAACCTCCCTGCCCCTTCCCCTAGAGCAAAAACACACCCTAGAACCATTCACCCGATCACTCTAAACAACAACACACAGCAGGCCTCCATAAACGCGAACTCTATTGGTTGCCTACAGTGACGTTTTAGGATGACTTCCAGCTCTTCATGCCCTTTACTATTTTACCAGACCGGGGTTGTACGTACCATATGCATCCATGCACCAACTTCTGAAATCTCGCACAAATCAAAGTGTATCATAAAAAATTTCATTGTGGGACAACTTCTCACAACGTCCATTCTTTTATTGCCCTTGCACCCTTTAGGGCGTTTTGAATGTACCTTTCACTTCATAGAAATACTGAATTTTATGACTTACACTTGACAGTGTTTTCACGTTATAACTTCTTCTTCAACTTTTGATGCAAATCATTTGGCCATACCCCGTGCATTAAGTTAGGTAGCATATGTCATATATGATCTCCACCCACAATTAGATCACCCCACGGCATAAACTTTCCTTTGCACGCTCACTTTAATGATAGTCATTTCACCTCAAAGGCGGGTTTGACACCCAGTGTGAAACATCACAACCAGTCCTCATCCACACAGGTGTTAATTTTATACAGGCTCCAACAGTGTCCCCTGTAAAAACACCCTTCTGCCGTCATAAACATGCCTGGATGTTTCCATTGATTGATCAACAGCATCAGTTTAAATAGCTGCCATTTCGTCCTCGACCTCAGATATTTTGATCTGGAGTTTTTTTTTGCTCTTTATTTTTTGAAGTCAATCGTGGAAAAAGAAAGAGATGATGACAAAGCCACACTCAAACTATCAACATAGGGTTGATTTCTTACTTCCAGGACATTTCATTGTATCAAACAAAAAATGCCTCTCATTACTTACCCACAAAGCCCTTTCCCTACCAATCAAATTTCTTATATAAAAGATAAAAGACAAAATGTATTACAGATTAACAGTTTTATTTCACAAAAAGCGTTTGCAAAGCGGGTTCTCTTAGGCCATTTCCTACCTGTGACTCTGCCCGAGACAATTACGTATTTCCAGCCTGGCTTTAACACGGTGTTTCAAGTGCTCTCCTGTGACCACTTGAATGTCTGATACCTCCTCTCTTCTTTGGTCACTTCTCCCTTTTCCCTTAAACCTTTTGGCGCCACTCAACTTTCCCCCGTATGGGGCACGAGTGCGTTGCACGACTCGGACCAGATTTTATCATCATACTTTAAACCTAAGGTCATATGCGTTCTAAGAACATTATTTGGTGGATTTTGTGTAATGAAATGTGTTTTTGCGGTTTAAAGTAAAAAAAAAACATAGTTTTCCACATACTGTACATTATTGTTCTTTATGCCCCGCCTTTCTGAAACGCTTCGATTTTTAAAAAACGCATCATTCTGAAAAAGCTAGGTGTGCTCTGATTGGCCAACTATCTAGTGCATTGTGATTGGCTGAATACCTAAAGTGTGTGACGGAAATGTTACACCCCTACCATATTGTGATGCCCTGTCCGCGTAGCGCTCGCCCAAAAACATAAAACCCAGGTAATTAACAGCATTTGCTTTGCCCAGTGGGGACTAATTACGATTACACTCGATTTTATACTGTCTTTTTACGCGTTGCATCGCGCCGCGTAAACATAAACTATGTCTGCATTTGTGATCGGAGAAATGACAAACAGCAAGCGCTACTCTACCCTGCTCAAAACTCACGTTTGAATAGTCCGTGGGCATCCTTAAATATTAACAACTTACTTACGTTTGTGAGTCCACCGCCGGCATTTAATTACTTACCCGGATCCGGAAAACAGTACTCATAAAAATGTCTGCACACAAACTATTTGGGTTAATGTTCTGGAGCAGTTTTGTGAATACAACTTAACCACTTATTTCTAGTCGTGTCCTCTATTGGAAGCCAAACCAGTAATTGTCGTGTTTTCCAAGAAACAAACACACAGCGCCACATACAGTGAGCATAGGGTTTGCGGGCTTGAGAAGGGCGCGGCCGCGGAGCGCCGAAGGGGCCCCCTGCGGCCCTTGCGGCAACCACATGTGACCCGGGCTGGACTCCGCTTCGTCCACGTGAAAGCCGATCCGGCGATCCACACCATGAAGTTGATGTATTTTCTCAGCGACCACATGTGACGACCCCGGGCTGGACTCTTTTGGAAGGCCAAACAAAGTAGTTTAGCTTTCACATCGAAACACACAGTGCCTTCACTACATGACGGCGGCAGCAACAATACTACAGCGAGAATAAAAGTTATGCCTTCTTTCTTTGCGTGAACATTTTAGTAGGTCGATTATGCAATCTTTCCCACATCCGTGACTAGACATGTTTGTGCCGTGTAGAACCCGTCTTAGTCGGCCGGTTTTTTTACTCTTCCCTTCTTATCAAGAATATCCGTTTGGTTTGAGACTTATATTCTTTGCACTTCAGATCTTTCCTTTATCGCCCAGAGCTTGTAACACTCCAAAGAGAAAGATTTGAAAAATTTAAATCGCATCATATGACTGCTTTAATACATGAGGTAGTCTAATTTTAAAAGTGTAATTTCTAAACCAGGAAAGTTGTTTATGTAATTAAAACAAAAATCGTAAACACCCATAAGCATTTTTATAATGAATATAAATTTTTAGTTACACAAAGCTCTAAAATATTTTATTGGGTAGAAATTGACTAAATATTTAAAAAACCCTTATCCTTAATCTACACCAAGTAAGACTGTAACAACTGGAGAAGTCAAGCAAATTAATTGGTTTAAAAAACCAGGAAGAAAATTAACATAATTTGATTTATGGAGTCCAGAAATCTAATGTACAGTTGAGTAGCTTCCTCAAAAAGCTGCATGATTTGAGGTATCATGTCCATAGCACAACTGGTGCAGGATAAGTAACAAGGCTAAGTTTTATATTTAGACTTCATTATGAGATTCTGACGCTTGTCCTGTCAAATGCCACTAATTACACTGTGCAAGATTCTGATGTTTCAGGGTTTGTTTGGAGAGGTTACACAAAGTTTAACATAGTCAGTGAACTGGCAGTGGTTGTTGGTTTGGATGAGGTTGAATTCACATAGCCCACTGTATCATGTCAAATAAATCTCATGTGATATCTCCATCTGCAATTGGTTTCATCAAGCATGTTATTTCCACCTAATCTCATTCCTCTTAACATCTGTATTTGTATGAGGATTCCATACATACTAACGGCTCTTTCAGCCATTTTCAGCTTTCCGGGGCTTGGCCAGTGCGTTCATGCCCTGTTTCTTGGGGAAAAATACGTTTATGTGGAGTTTCCGGAACGTGAAAAACACTGGTACACACTCTCGCACACACATTCGACTATCCCGAAGTTCAAGCCATTCTCTCACAACACAGCACGATGACAACCACTGTAAAAACTAAGGTGTCTTCTTTTTTTACTGTTAGACACTGTGCTCTTTTACAGGAACGAATATCATCATGTTTAACACCAGTGGATCTAAATTTCAAACAACAACATATTATATACTCAAAAACCCCTCCCGTACCTCTTCAATAAAACAGGGTGTTAGTCTCTAAAAATCCGACTTGAATCGGATTCATTCGTTTTGTTTATTTATTAAAAAAAAGTGTCCCTGTGGAACAACGCGTCAGTTCTATGTCAGGACCACTGAATCGTCACAGATGATTTGACAATTCGCAATACGTTTTGGGATTGGCGGTATGGGTGTTCCGTTCCCGGGGCAAGAACTCCCTTATGTCGCATTCCATTCCCCAGCCTGCACTGGGAGACGTGAGAGCGCGAACCCCCCGATAAACGATAAACGAACTAACATAAAATTTAAATTGCAGATGTCGTTTCACAGTTCAAAACACATAATCGTTTTCTAATGGTACTACATGTCAGATTTGTCTCGATTTTTCACAAAGGTAGAATCGAGAAGGCTGAATCCTACTGGACAGAGGGAGTTGGGGATGGAAGACGGTACTTCAGCTTGTCCATGCAAACTGCTGATACTACTTGCGGCCTATATATGAATCGTAGGGAGTGCGTATTCCCAAGGTTTGGATGGGGATCAGCGAGAGTCCGCTGTGCTGCTTGCTACGTGACCTTACGAACTAAATGCTACCTTGATTGTACTCATTCAAAGTCCATGAAGGCTGGCAAAAAGAGCTCATTATAAGACTCGTTGTAAAGGCCCATGGCTGTGTGACATTACGTATGAGTTAATGGCATCCTTCAAGAGCAATTAAAAGCTAAAATACTAAAAGTGCAACAAAGCACTACTTGCGAGACAAACACCACGTCTTGGTAATTCTGACCTACATGCCTGTAAATAAAATCTGAGATAGTTGTTCTAAAAGTTGTTTAAGGAACGATTTCCCAACAAGGTAGCGGAAGTCATTTCAAGTATACTACCAGCAAGAAAAACCCAATATGGTTAGCAATGGTACATAAACTTGTACATCTGTTTCGTGGCCCGTCCTGTTTACTGAGAAAGAGTTGATTGGACAGGAACCATTAACCTGTTTCCCAGAGTGACCATCATTTGCTATGCACTTCATCTAAGCTAACAAAACACGATTTCCAACTGGTACACGTGCACAAGGTGTGTTACACCGTGGTAAAACACAGACCTCCTGACGCACGTGATGTTCTCCATATGTCACCGCCAAGTCAACCATGAATTCATATGGGGCTTAGGCCTTTGACCATAAACTTACCACAGTACAATAGTTTTACCCTCGCCAAACGACATGCTGATAACTGCGATTGTTTACCTAATGTTTGAAATTAATATAGGGAACTGCATTCACGGACTACGATTTTTTATGAGTTTTCCATTCTGTGTTCATGAATTCAACTCCTAGAACCAAAATCTTAATTATACCAGATGCCCAACTCTTTAATCAAGGATTTAGTTTTTCTTAAGACTGGACTTTACCACTTCTGAACTGCACAGTGATTTTTAGGTGGATTTGATCTGTCCCTCTTGAAAATTAATTTAGTGTCCCACCATGATCCACTAACATTAACCAAACAGACAAGAATGGGCAAACACTGAGTCCCTTAATTTGATAAATTTTATAGGGTTATACCATTTGTGGGTGGGGGCGTTTGTGGTTGTTTATTTGTGTCTTTTTCAACACAAAGTATCAACACAGGTCCATGTTACTAATATTCTTTTTAAGTGGGCACAGGATTTTGTATAGCAACGGTAATATCTACGTACTTTCCTGTGTATTATTTTTAAGACCTTGCCTTATGACTTGAGTTCGAGTTTAGTTTGAAACACCATATTTTCCCTAGTCTTCACCCCATGGTTCCAAATATACTTACAGTACTGCTCATGGAAGCTCATAAGCGCGGATACACAGTATTCTCAGGACAGACTGCAAATGATATCAAACACATAAGATAGGAACCAGCTGCATCACTGTCTGGTACTGGAACTGTAGTGCAGCAGACGGCAAGACCCTCCAGCGGACAGTGAACACGGCTGCAAAGATCATCGGTGCCCCTCTCCCCTCTATTCTGGACATTTTCCTTGCACGATGTAAGTAAAGCTACCAGTATCGTGAAAGACCCCACCTATCCCTCCCACAGTCTCTTCCAGCTCCTACCATCAGTAAGACGGTACCGGAGCATCAGAGCCCACTCTGGAAGACTGCTCAACAGCTTTTTCCCCAGGCTGTGAGAGCCCTGAACTAAAATCACCCCGCCGCCCAGGAAACCAACCATCACTCCTCCTGAACAACACAACATAAATGGAAAAAACAAAAAAACAATAAACTAAAGAAGAAAAAAAGAAAAAAATCAAACAAAACCCCCACATAACCCCCTACTCCGAACATGGACCATCTCACTCCTAACACCCCCCCCCGCCCCACTACCCATCACAAAAAAAAAAAAACCTCTCTGAAACAATTCAAAGTGTGCTACAGGGCCTGTAGAAACATACTCTCCTCTATACGCACTAGACACTTATCACACACACTGCTTTGTGTAAATAAATCCCACAAAAGACTCCGTAATAGGTGCGTTTACATGCTCATGCACTACAAATCATCTGCACTGTTCCCCAGCCAGCTACTGACTTACGATCGCTTATCTCTTTGCCATGGCAGTATTATTTGACGCCTATGTTAAGTCCTGTTATCTTGTTTTTTTTTATGCATACGTAACATTTCTATATCGTAATTTCATAGTACCAAATTCTGTCAGTAGGTTAGCTTCTGTATAGGTAAAGTGGTTAATGATGAAGCATCCGTATAGTCCGGTATTTTTAACTTATGTATATGTAAACCATTTTATATACATTATATATTATTATAATCACAATCAGTCAGTATTTTAAGTGGTTTGGTATCGGCCCTTTTACTGTAAAGTGTGTTACTGTTTTACTTCACTGTTGGTATGCCTGTATTCTGTACCACCGTGGTCCCCCGTGAGGCAGACATGTCGTCCCACTGTATGGTCCTCACTGCAGCAGAATGACCAATAAAAGCTCAACTTGACGGAACTTGATATACATATAATAACTATATGTATAGCTATATATAAATATAGTAATCTATATATAAAACTTTCAATATAGACACGTACTGTTACGGAAGCTTGTTTTTTGGCACAGTGTAAAAATAATTTTAAACAAAAGTTAAGTTTTAGCTCTCAATACAGACTTTTTTCTTGCGTCTGAGTTTAATACACGCTTCTGGTCTTTTCTCCACAAATTGTCCTTAAAGTTGCAAAATCGCGAGAGTATAAAACGCATGCGATAAAAACAAGGTCAATTTTGAGATTAAATTCCGCATTCAATATTAATTTTTTTGTACTTCCGGCGAAAAAACCCCCTGAAAAATTCTGAAGTGCGGTAAAACTCCAGATTCCTGGAGAAAAATATTCATAAGAGCAAGACATTAACTAAAACCTGACTCTGAGTTATCTCCTCCCCATTGTCTTATACTATATTTATATATATAATAAGCTCTATATTCTATATATATATTATATATAGATATACAACATATTGACCCTACTACCACACACCATACGCAACACCCACACACACACACCCCACAGAGAGAGATCCAACATATCACCATATCCTCTGTTTTTGCCTTTTTTTAATCGTTCTTTAACCTTTAGCTCCCTTCATAAAGACCATTGGTTTACATGTAGGTCACACTCAGGAGCATTCCAGTTCATTACTTGCCAATGGCACCATGCCCATGTCCACTGCACGGTTCCTTCCTTTGTGATCGACCGTCCCTCATTTCCGTTAATAACCTGCAGTCAATGCTCACACAAAGAATATATGTGCCTATGCTTGTCGCGCCCGGCCAATTTCTCATGCAACCATGCACATGTGCCATTCACACAGTGACCGGAGAAGCGCCCGTGTCGCCAACACAGATGACGCGTTTTGGTGACTGGACAAATTGTGAGCTTCTCGTAGGAACAGGAGGGAGAAAATCATATTTCAGACCGTTGAACTCGTGAAGGTGTGCGGGAAGCGCCGAGCACATAAGTAAAACGACCGCTTGGCCATGTTGGACAGATGATGATGATGAAGGATCCTCATAGAAATAAACAATGAACACACGGAATGCGCTTCTGTCAGAGGAAAGGAAACGTTTTTATGCAAATGCACGCAAATGTTTAACAGTTGCACTGTTTATTTCTATATTGTAAGAAAAACCATATATTCTCAAAATGATAAACAGCTTTCCAGGGAGAGACTGGGGACCCTCCCTAATGGCTTTGAAGACTGATGGAGGTCTTGTGTAAGCATAGTGCAAACTAATGAGTGGTTTGGCTCAACAAACTAAACAAAAAGCTTTGACCTAACTCAATGCCACCTACTAAATAATAGCTACATTGGATTTTACTTAGTATATGCCAAATTTACGTTCAAAAATGTCACGAGAGTGCTGAAATAATCGCTGGTTCATGCAGGTTTTAATTGTGTAAAATATCAAGTTAAAAACTTACTGTATTTAATGGTGTGATCCATGCACTGTGCAGCTTGTGGTTTTATCCCCTGGGTGTATTAAAAAAAAGCATTTCTGTTTGTTTGAGCCTAATATATCCCAGTGCTCTTTTCTGCTTTTTCTCTATAGGTAAGACATGTATCTCTCAGTTGTGACAATATATATACACACACACACAGAGACAGCCGCCCGCATCCTTCCTGTGTCATGCTCTAAACTCACCGCTCTGTGCAGTAATTCACTCAACTCCGCCCCTTATTTCCACAGACACGCCCATTCTTCATATTATACACACCGCGCTTAAAGGCACAGCACAATTAATACTTCTTGCGCACTATTGACTAGCTGCTTTGTCACTTTAAATTTCAATATTTTGGTGAATTTCACAAAATCTATCAAGAACACGTCCGGCCTATATTTCAGCCCAAAATTAAAGAAAGACATTCGAAATTATATTTGAAAGAAAATGACGCCTATTTTAGGACAATCAAAGTGTGATCTGGGTAAAATGTCATTTAAAATATCATTGAAAAATCATTTATTACATGTATATACATTTATAACTTATTATAATTTTATATTATTTTAATATGTACAATTTGCAAAATAAAAGCAATGTTTCATATATTTTTTTTTTCTTTTGCATGTAATGTGACCTAGACATGTTTACATTTACCCCATAATTAAACTGAAGCATTGCTTTTATTTTGTGAATGATTTTAAGGTTGGTCTGAGCAATAGTAAAGCTATTAAAGATGGACAATCTGTTTGTTCTGATTTTTATTTTATTTTTACAATTAATCCTTAAACAGTCCATATTGTGTGCAAAAAGGGTGTTACTGAGGCTGACCTCCCAGTGGCCCTGTCTTTGGATGTCGCTTTGAAATGCAACTAACTTGATAGGGATCTTGCAGGCAACAATTGTCATTGAGCAATTGAAGGTCTAGTCAGTACCCTGCAGGGTTTAACTGTCGTTTGTATATTCACATAAATCAATTTGCAAACGGCCATTATGTGTATATTTGCACCTCAGATATGTGCCTAAAGAGGAGTATCCTCTTGCAGTTCAAGGCCTTTGGCACTGTGTGTACAGAAGAAAGACATATTTGAACAGTGAGATCACTATCTGCTCTCAACCATCACTGTTTTTCGTTTTTTTTCATCCTGAACCTTCAGTGGTAGTTACATAGTAAAAAAATACAGCCATTCACTTGTTAAATTATATGAACGGAGCAGCACATTATTACTAAAAGTCTTTCATGTTCATAATTGGATAAACTGTGTGACACTGAGAAAGTCTTCTTCACAATCTTGCATCATGCAATTACTTCCTTAACATTATATACAGTATGTGTTGATT